>JAHLSL010013621.1:1002985-1117761 GCA_025920805.1 Petroica traversi | reverse complement strand
GGGGGGGGGAAGAAAGAAAACAGAAAGAAAAAAAGCTGTGAAGTTCAGTGTTGACTTCTGACTGTATTAGCTCAAATTAAATCTTTTGCATGTTTGAAGAAGACATTGATATTCAGCCTTGGGTTGGAAGGGGATTTTGAGACCACCTAGTTCCAGCCCCTCTTCATGGCAGGGATGCCTCTCACCAGATCAGGTTGCTCACCAGATCAGGTGGCTTTGAACACTTCCAGGGATGGGGGCATTCACAGCTTTTCTGGCAACCTGTTCCAGTGCCTCACCATACATGAGAATTTCTTCCTAACATCTAATCCAAAGCTCTCCCCTTTTAGTTTAAACCTCTTCCCCCCAGGATTATCAGTTTCATGAAAACATTTGCCCTTGCTCAGTTCTGCAAGCCCCGTTTAGACATGGGGCTGTGCTAAGGTTTCCCTTGAGCCTTCACTACCCCGGGCTGAAGAACTCAAATTGTCTCAGCCTGCCATCACAGCAGAGGAGCTCCAGCCCTTGGATTGTCTTTGCCATCTCTTTCAGGCTCACCCTAGTAGGTGCAAGATTTTCCTATGCCAAGACCCCAGCACTGGGTGGAATATTCCAGGTGAAATCCTTGAGGTCATACTAGAGGAGGAGAATCACTTCCCTAGGCCTACTGGGTCCACGCCTTTTAAGATGCAACCCAGGATGCAAGTTTAATGGACTCCATTGTCTTTGGATTTCTTTTAATTAATTTTTCTTAGAAAAATACTCTTTTCTTAGTAGTAGACTATCCGGTCTAATCTGATAATAGCACTTTTTTTTTTCTAGTGGTTTGAGTGATTATTCATCTTGTCTGAAAGAATTTGTTTACCTTTTTCTTTAAAAATAAAGAGTTGACTGCACTTTTTTCATGTCAAGAACAAAGTACAGGTGAGCCTTTAACCAGGCTGTCCACCTATTGGAATATAAAATGTTTTCCTCATAAATCAGTATTTTACAACTTTAAGGAAAATGCGGTATATCTTTGCAAGTTAATTCAGTTAATTGTTTGCCTAGTTCACTCAAGATTTTATTTTCATCACAAAAATATGTGTGACAAAATACCACTGCCAACACACTACTTCAGAAGATAAAGTGACCATCAACATAAACTTACCCCTATAAACTCCAAGGAATATAAAAGGAAAATCTTGTTTATTAAAGAGAGATTGTTCTAACAGAGTCTTAGGGATTATGAATTTTCCTTAATGTCGTTTTGCTGTATTGGCTTTCCATTGCTGTCATGCCAATTCTGTAATCAGTCATATGGATAGTATAATTTAATTAAATAAGCTTGGTGTTTCTAAAATTTAGAGCCCTATCTTAATAGACATAACTATTTGCAAGATCAGAGCTTAAGTACCAGCAATTACCAAATGCTGATGATATGTGGACATACTGTATCAAATTACAGAATTTTATTACAAGCTGGTACAAATGTTTATTATAGCCAAATATGCTTGGGTATGGAAAAGACTTGTGAGGGCTATTTCTGTCCTCTTTCATGCGACAACTCAAAATTCTAGAGCTTAGTCAAGTTCAACAGAGAAATTAAATGAGTTTAATTAGAAGATAAGATACTTGAACTGACTTGCAATTCATTTGAGTCACTCAATTTGGCATTTTAAGAGCTTTTGTCCACAGAGAAATCATGGCTCCTGGGGAAATGGAGTTAAGTAATACCTGTGTTCTCTTGTGCCTTTGTGGTGAACCGGAGAGTGCTCCAGATGATGCCCTTTTTAGGTGATGAATGGGCTTGCAAGATATTTATCAGTGTCTAAAAAGAACCAGTAATCTCGCTCCAGAGCTCCAGAACCTGCATGTGTTTTTCTTAGCAAATCTTGATTCTAAAATTCTGTAGGTTGCTTACTTAGAGATTTGCATATAGTAGATTTATGATGTATCTGCTACAGAAGTAAAATAAGAAGTTAGCAACACTGTGGGTATCTTGCTTTTGTAAATACATGGCTGTGTGTCTTGTTTGAGTTAGCTGATGGATGTACTCTAGTTGTGAAATTACTTTCTTTCCGTGTAGAGTGACAGAGACCTTAGAGTTTTTTTCCCTTTACAGTTCTGAGTGAAGCTGAGCTGCTGGTCTTGTGAGGATGGACATTGCCAGTAGGTTTCTTCCCAGATGTACATTTGTGACGCTTGATATTGCCTATTATTTCCTTCAAAGTAGCATTTTTAAGTCACCAAATTACTTGAGACATATGCACACATATATGCATATATCACTTGCTATTCTACAGCACAGTGCTGTAGCACAACTTAAGTACTCTGTCTGGGTAGATTTATTGGCCTGATATATCCAGGAGCTCAAACCTGGTGGTCTCATCAGACTTTTTGTCTGTATGCTTTATGGCCACAACTATAGTAGTCACTTTTCATGTGATAATTCTAAAGAGGGGAAGAGATTGTACGTGTAATACATTCCTGCAGTTGAAATTTCATCAATTTCATTTATTACTTTTTATAGCAAGAAGAATAAGAATGGAATCAAGTTTTCCAGGGGAATTAAATAATCTTGTCCAAGTTCGTTGTTTTATTTTGGGGTTTTTTTTTTGTTTTGTTTTGTTTTTTGGTTTGGTTTGGTTTTAGTTTTGGGGTTTTTTTTTTAATACTAGCATTCTTACTGTGTGCACGGTCAACATGTAAAATTTGGGTAGACAACGTAAATGGCTGATTGCTGTTATACAACCATCTAACAGAATATTTTATTCCCTAGCCACCTAAAGGACTAGAGACAACAGTGGTAGCACTCAGCCTGTTATGTGTATAACTGTATTGCATTAAAAAGTATGTATTAAGGAGCTCAGTGGTTTTGTCCTATGTTTAACCCTTATCATATAAGCTATTTTGTGTGTCAGGGCTTTGTAAGGATGTAAAGAGCACAGTTAACACTCTCAAGCACTGTTAAGGCTACGGAAGGACTTTGCCATGAGACAAGCACAGAAGGGAGTGACAGGATGGTGCTATCTCAGAAGGTGGAGGCAAGATCTGGTTAGTACTTCCTGAGTGCTGCCACTGTGGCAAATGCCTCAACCTTGGCTGGTTGGGTCTGTCTTGGAGCCGACAGGGATTGACTGTGTCGGACATAGGGGACTTTTCTAGCAGCTTCTCAAAGGAGCCCCCACTGTAGCCAACGTGCTTCTAAAACCTTACCATGGAAACCCAACACAGTAAGATTTCGTTGTGCAGTGGATTTTTGAACGCAATGCCCTTTGGGAAGTTTATAATTGTCTTCTATTTCTACATCTGTGTGGCTGGTGTGACTGCCTGCCATCTCAAGGTGAGCTGGCAGCAGCACAGGGTTGAGCAGAAGTGACAGAGTTACCTGGGCAGAGTGGTGGCAGAGCAGTTGGACAGGGCATGACTGCACCTGAGGGTCCCACAATGGAACAGAGCTGTCTGACACCAGCCCTCAGCCAGGTGAGGCTCCTACTGCAGTGAATCTTGCAGTGTGGTTCAGGCAGATCGTTACTTGGGAATGCAGCGGCATCAGCATTCAGTGCTAGCTCTCAATAACTGCAGCTGGCAACTGAAATTTCTTGTGTCACAGCACAGAATGGGGCTCTTTCAGAGCTTTTAGAAACACTCATTAATACATGTGGTACCTTGAAGGAGAAAATAGAAACTGCAAGTCAGTTCAAGTATCTTATCTGATTATGTTACTAATTATGAACACCTTACAATCTTGTTGGGGGTTTTTGATTGGTTTGTTTGCTGTTTATTTTGTTTTGGATTATTTTTGTGTTGTTGGTTTTTGTTGGTTTTTTGTTGGTTTGTTTGTTTGGTTTGGGTTTTGTGGTTTGCTTTGTTTTGTTTTGCTTTGCTTTGTTATTGTGAAATCAAGTTAAGATTTTAGGGCAGAACACCATTGTTTCAAAACTAAAAAAATGGGGAGATATATATATATATATATATATGAAATTAGCACAGGGATTGCCAAGCTCTTTTAAAGTCTTATGTTTCAAGACCAAATGGAGAAGGCTCATAATGAATCCCTTTGAGGGCACTGCACATTTGCAGTGGATAGGGAACTGGGCAAAGCGTTGTGTCATAATTTTGTAGAGACACTTTCAGATTAATAGCGTCTAACACATTATGATTGAGATTATATGAAGGCACACTTTCAGTACTTTATATATCCTGATAATAAGATTAATTACTATCATTAGCTACAATGCAATACAACCCAGTTCTGTGTCTATTTTTCAATCCCTTGGGATTTCAGCTTGTATTAACTTGTTAAAAGGTACATTCTTATTATGTTGTTCTGCTACATTTATAAAAAACTATTTTTATAAATTTTAGCTTTATTTTGTTTTGTTTTTTAACTATTTTTATCATGATAATGACTCCTCTTGCCTATCAGATGCTCACTTCTAGGGATTAGATCTCACAAAAGTTCATTGTGTATGAGTTCTCAAGCAGATACTGCACTTACTCCCAGGAATAGTCCAATTAAGTCAAAGTGCACCTTGGATCAAATCCAAGACCCATTAAATCAGTTGAAGTGTTTCCATTTACTTCAAAGGATTTTGGATCCAAGCCATCACATCTGCAGCTCTCCAAAAGCACCACTGCTTATCTCAAATACACCTACTTAAATTCAATTAAGAGTAGAATAAAATCTCCCAGAGAAAATGCGGTGATACTCTTTGACTTAAAAAATATTTAAATGCTTTATTATAAAGCATAATAGAAAAAAAATCCAAATAACCAAATACTGTAACTAACATGATGACAAAGGCTGAGAGATTTCTTGATTTTAATCAGTTCCTGACTGAAATCAAGAACTGATTGAAATTTGCCAGAATTGCTCTCACTCATGTCTTACTCATTTGATTTGTTGATTCACACCACTTTCATTTACATATATACTGAAATGTGTATGACTTATCTTTAAAGTTTTAGTTGAATTCACCTGAATTGATCATAAGAAAGACTAATAACTTCCGCAGTTTTAAATTCGACATAATAGATATGACCTGAGTAGAACGATTCATAAATTCTCATTGTTGTACATGCCCAGGAAATAATTTAATAAATTTCCCGAGTCTTTTTTTAGTACTGAGTTATCCCATGTGAATGAAAAAAAAAAAAGTGATGAAAACATTTTCTAGAGGTGCATAGTTCTTCAGGGCTTTCCCAATAATATTGTTGTCAGTATCTTTAAGCTCTGTTCTTAGTTATCTGTGAGCTGTCTCTTAGCAAGAAGATCTGGTTAAAAAAATAATTAATCACTGTAGATTGCTAGATCACTTTCTGGCTGTTGTGTCAGTAATTCAGAAATATAGAACATTTTAAAAATTAATTTCTCAGAAAAAACCAAGCAAAATTCTTCTATCCCTACATAATTTAGGCTTCAGCCTGCACCATTTGACTATACTCCCATTACAGACAGAGAGGCTGTTTTTCTGGATCAATTTACTTCTGGAAATTAACTCGCAGGGAAGAGTTAGTCCATTATGGTTATAAAGGGATTTCTGAAGGAACCACCCCCACAAGGTACAATATATAATTGGCTGCAATAAAATTAATGGGGCCATGGAACTAAATTACTAGAGCATATAGTCAAGCATTTCAGGAAAGATAACTTCTCTGACATGTAATTATTAAAATCTGGTTATTTAAAAGTAGGATTTAAATGTCTTGGGTAGCCCAGTATAATTTGAACAGCACATACTGTAACATAAGTGAGGATACACACCCAAAAAACTGAAACACAAGATACTTTTCCAGGAAGGCTATTTTATGGAAACCAAATTTATAGCATGCAGCATGTTCTATGACTTTATTTTGAAAGCTATATCAAAGGAGTGCAAAAAGCTACTTATAAATAAGAGAATGATAAAGGAAAGAGGTGAAGTCCATTCATGGACTGTGCCCAGTTCTGGTATACCTGATGTCCACAAAGTCTAGAACTTCTTTTTATGATGACATTTAAATTTTATGAGGTTCCACCTGACTTAGCATAGCTCTTAATTTAGTTACATGTAGTCACAGACTCTAACAAAATACACACCACCAATATGAGGAAATCTTTCTTTAACATATAAGGTCTCTACTCTTACACCTGAAGAAAAAATTGTACCACAATAACAGAAGTGCCATTTTCTCTTGATAAAGTTTAACAATAAAATGATGCTCAGAATGTTAGGTTTATGGAATATAGCAGCCAGAATTATTACAATTGTACTTACACACAGGTGAAACAGCCTTCTACTACAGCTTGTCTGCCTGGCTGTCTGAATTCTGTCTCTTATTCCTGTTAGAGGTAGTAATGGGAATGTATTAAGATAGAAAAAATGAAGTGGTTTATAATAAGAGTATTCTTATTGTTACACATCCTGCAGTATCCTCATAAAACTCCTAAGCAACAAATCATTATATTTTATTTAATTATGTTAGGTGTCATATTCTAGACATGACAATATAGAGGTAAAAACTAAAAGGATAAGTTCAGATTTTAGTTAGTTAACTGTGGAAAAGGTTAGTACACTTAATAAAATGAATCTATGCAGGCCAAAAAGTGTATTCTGAATGAGAATGAAAGGTAACTTATTTGACACCAAATGTTCCTTTGTTAATGGCAACTGGAGAATATATGTATAATAGACTTGATTCAACTAGTCCAAATAAAACTCAGTATTCACATTCTAGGTCAAAGATCACAGCTTCCATCCACTTTTCTATATCTCTATACCAAACTCCACAGTGAGCTTTTTTCAAATGTTGGATTTAAAATTAATTTTTCAGGAACTTAAGAATGGAAGTGTCTCCAGTTTTCCTTCTATCTCTTTATCCCAACCTAAATGGAGGCCCAGTTTAAACATTCCTTGTTGCAAATTGAGCACGAGGACGTTGAAGAAATAGTTCACTAAGTCAACAGGGCTTGATTTCTTTCTGTGTGTCTTCATTCATACTACTCCTTCTGTTTCGTCTTGATTGTAGCTATAATTATGGCATTACATCTTTCAAGTACTCCTCGTCTTTTCTGCACAAGTGCGGAACAGACAGTGGTTAAAACCTGTGTATGGTCCTTCTAAAAGCGGACTCCATTAGTATATTTTGCATGATCCTCTACAGAACAAAAGGGGAAAACCCCAAGATTTCCTTCAAAATCTCCATCATTTAAAAATAAGTATTAAAAATCTCTTGTGGCAGAGGGATCCTGCATTAATACAGGATTTGTATTAGTGCACAGGCAAGAGACAAAAGTGGTAATTAAAAGACAAATGAGAATATTGTGCATACATTGAAAAAAAATATACTCATTGGAGAATAAATGTACTTACTGGAACTCGAAGCACAGGTTCTTTCTAACAGGTGTAGGTATTTCCTTAGTATTAGGAATTTTTCTTAGGAATCTTTCTCTGCATCCTGGAAAGTGCAACAATTTTATCCATAACACCAAACACTTTGGTACTTTAATGATTCATTTTAATCCTTCTTTTAAATAACTGTTATTTGGCTTCTACATTCTTTGTATAATATGCTGCATTTTCTCTCCCTGTAGAATTTTTTTTTTGTCCTACTCAGTTAACAGTGAAAGGGAAAAGACACTGATATGTAAATGGTTTTCCTAGTGTAGTCTGAGTTTTTAAAACATTGAATTACTGATAACTATAGTATTTTTTGCAAATTGAGACAGTTGGACCAATGTGAACAAGAAAAAGTAGTTTTTACTCAAAGCTGTTTTTACACCCTGCCTTCTCTAGGTGAATTTACTGTTCCTGAGTGTCAGTTTGATGACACAGAGTTAGAATCTTGTATTTGTTTAGAGCACACAGGTGTAAGGACTTGCTTTGAAATCATATATCCTATCCTTAAAATTAAGAAGGCCCATGAAGCATTACAGTTCCTACAGACCTATTACAGTTCATAATGTTACCTAGTTAATGAAAACAGAATTGTGAGCAAAGCTGGAATGGTTTAAAGAGGCCCATATTCTACTTCAATACATTGTTGCTGTCAACCTTCAGGTGCACTAGGTGCATTCTGCACTAACACTTCCAGTATTTATAGGAAATGAGGTCCTGTAAGATAATTATATCAGAAAAATGACAAAAGGTTCCTTTACCCTTTTCTACCCCTTATCTGTGTGGGAATGGCTTAATTTCCAGCCTAAGGTAAAGGTATTTTTCACTAACACAGCAAAAATCACCAAAAGAATGCTCTACTGCCTCCATGATAGTCAATCTCCTACAACATCAGACACAGTCTAACAAAGCTTCTTTTAGTTTGCTTATGAACAGATACAGTGATGAAAACAGAAGAGACTTCTGCTTCCTACATTCCAGCTGTGAGCTGTCAGCTGAAAGGTTTTAGATTTACTTCCAGTCACATAAATCTTTAAAAGCTTTTTTTTGCATTCTGATTTTTCTTGCCTGCTTCTTTGCTTTATCAGTGATCCTCATTTACTAAAATTGTCAAATTTTAAAAATATTACCTTGTAGGGATAATCATTTTCAAACATTACTTGTTTTTGGAGCGTTGGTGCTTTTTCATTCTCACAGTAGAAGTGTTTCCTGATGCTCACATGTTCTACATACCTATTTTGTGTTCAGCCCATCTTTCTATGTATTCCAACCTCAAGCATGGGGATAGTCTGCAAAACCCATGTAGAGGGCTAATAGGCAGGAACAGAATACGGTGGAGATAATAAAATACTTAGAAAAAGTATCAATGAACATCTGCACATCCTCCTATGGAACACCTGACCTGCAAAAAAAATCATGTAATTTCATCAGAATCCTACTTATTGTCTTTATTGTAACATATCCAGAAGCCCATTTCACAGACCCACATGTGTGCATAAACTAAGAAGACGTACATTTTTTAATTTTAAGATTTTTAGTTTTAAGATTCTAGAAGAGAATTTTGGAGCTCATCTGGTCCAACTTGCTTGAGCTGAGCTGGGGTCTTGAACCAGATGAACCTAGAATTGCTCAGCTGGGATCATGACCAGATGGTTTTTGAAGATCTCCAGGAAGGAAGATACAATCGTGTCCCTGGGAAAGCTGTGTCAGTGCTCAGGCACCCTCTCAATAAAATGGGTATCTCAGTTGTGCTACAGAGCTTCTTATCTTTCAGTTTGTGCCCATTACCCTTGTCCTGTCACAGGGAACCACTAGGTAGAGCCTGGCTCCATCCTCTTTATATCCTCTATGGGTTTATAAACACATTTATAAGATTTCCCCAAGTCCTGCTCCAGGCTTTCCTCATAAGACAGATGCTCTTGTTGGGTTGGTCAATCCATGCTGACTACTCCTTATCACCTTCTCTTCCTCCATGGACCTGGAGCATATAGAATATTCACTCTGGCATTTCTTCCCGTATACCTGTTCATTTGGAGGGCTTACTCGTTAGCTTATTATTAGCCATTATGATCCTTGAATATTGACCAGATTTCCTGAACTTCTATTCCCTCCAGGGTTTCTCCATGTTGCACTCTTCCAAGGACATTTTTTAAGAGGTCAGATTCTGCTCTGCTGCAGTTCAGGGGTGTGATCTTAATTTTTGTACTGTTTCTCCTCTTGTCTCCTGGTTCTAAGTCCCACCATGTCATGGCTGCCTTCAGCCTTCACATTCCCATGGAGACCCTCCCTGGTTTTGGATATGTGATTCAGCACTGCACCGGTTGTGGTTGGCTTCTTTACAGAGGGGTCAGGAATTTGACGTTGATATCATCCATGAGTTACCCAGATTGCATGTGTACTGCCTATGTTTTCTTTGTAGTATACTTTAGGACAGTTGAAGTCCCTTTGAGCCTGTGGATCCACATCTGAGGCCTCATCCACTCATTCTTCCTTGTTATTTTGTTCAGCCTAACAGTACAAATGAAAGAGAATTCTAAGCTAAAAAGCTATTGTAAGAAGTCTTGCCAGATCAGATAGCCTGAAATTTATCAGACTTATTTCATGGGATGTCCACCAGGGTCTGCTTTCTATTCTTGCCTAGTGAACTAATGAGAATTAATGCAGTGACAGTTCATTTTAGAGATCTTTATATTCAGAGATTGATAGCATTGTGAATCAAAAATAATCTTCCAAGAGCCTTATCACATCAGTGGTGATGTTTGTCCCTGGATGCTGATAGAGAATCTGCTTGTAAGAATTAAATGTAATAGCTTCCTTTGTAAAGAAGAAAGATCAATATGTTTGCTAGTGCTGCATGGCTGCAGGTTTGTTGTAGGTTCTGAATTTGTCAGTCATTTCAGTTCTGATTGACTTACATTGGTGATGAAATGTCTGAATGGGCTTGTTCTGCTCTTCCATCACAGGATTCTTTTTGTTCAGGACATGTTGGCCAGATTCAACACTATGATTCAGAGCTCACTGAGATGATCACTCTGACTTCAAAAGTAAATACCATGTAAGCAATTTCATTTTTACCTTTCTATTGCAATTGTCCCAATAGTGGGTTTATATTACATCATACAAGGTTTTGTGACCAAGTATTTTCTGGATCCTGAGAAGTTATTCAGATGACATAGGGATGACCCACAGAAAGTAAAATAAATCCCAATTCCACTTAGACATGCTTCATTCAGTAATTTACTACAAATCCCAACAAAACTTGGGCACAAGTGTTATTTTGTATTGTTACCTCTAACGCTTCCCATTCAGTGAGGTATTGGAAGCAAAGAATACCAGGAAAAAAGGATCTATTCAATACTAGAAATCACCATGCATAGGAATCTTTGTTTGGACCAAGTCCTGTTGTACTAGGTAGTGCAGCAAATTGTGAATAGAAAAAGATGAACCCAAAGAGCTTAAGATTAAATGTAGACTATCAATAACTTTGTTCTCTCCTTGTTCTCTCTGTCTGGTCACACAGAGAATCACATAATGGTCCAATTTCATTCATATTGGAACAACAGAGGTTTTTACTTACATTTGCATTTAATACTGAACCAGGCCAAAACTGCTGTTTAGAGAGCAAAGAATCTTAAGGAATGCAGTAGACTTAAAAAACATCAGTAATTCACTAGAATGTTTTATGAAATTGTATTCAAGATAAACACGTCTTGGTGTTTATAAACATCTCAGCGAGAGACTGAAGATATGATGAGTATTGTTAATAACTTTGTAACTAAGGAGTGAACTGGTACTGCATCTGTGGTCCCGGCTTCATAATACCTAAGTATAACTTAGCCAAACTCTTGAGTACAGCATGGAAGCCAAGAGATGGGTCTCCTTTCACACAAGAATTATGCAGTGCTTAGCCCACTGTAATGTGGAGGGAAACAGCCCAGCAACTCTGCTATATATTAAAGTTACAGTTGTAGGCTACAGGGAATGATTTACTGAGAGATATTGAAGAGTGTTTTTCTTTTATAACAGACTCTTTAAGACAATAGTTCCTGCCTAACCTTATGTGTAATACAGTTATTGATATGGAGAATTACACTGCAAATATCCTGACATTTCTCCAATAAACAGGTCAACTTAGTTGCTGAAAGTTTTAGTGGCCCTACAAGGCCCATTTTATCAGCCATGAGACATTAATCACCTAAATGCACAGGCAGCAACTGACTCCCAGCACTGAATTTAGTGGGAAATACCACAGTCCTTGAATGTTGAGAATAATTTAAAAGCAAACCTGAAAGTTCTTAGTTTCTTTTAATATCACTTTTTCCACCCTTATGAAAATTAGCCCCTGCATTTCAAAGAGGTATGTGACCATTCTCCACACTTTCTCACTTCAAAAAAAATGCCTGGCAGCGTGAAGTCAATAGTCCTGTCAGAGCAGGCTCTAGTCAGAACCTGAGGAGAAGGCAAAAACAGTGATATTTCAGCCTTTCTTTACAAAATTGGAATTTGCAGTGGACTTGGAGAAACACCTAAGTTCTACCCTACCTTGCAGTTATTTTGTATGGCCGGAAAGATGCACCCAAAATATGATGGTAGTGGAAGAAGAGCTTTTCAGGAAAAAATAATGCTCTTTCTTTCAGTTCAGACCACTGCAAGTACAGTGTTTCTGGATTATGTGTATTTCATTGCATTAGAGAGCATATTAAGGTATAGCCAAAGATGTATTATTGGAGTGCTCCAAGAGATATTTCAGAAGGAAACTGACTCTTCTAGTTTATTTTTAGGATGCAAAAAAATCTCTGACTATGTCTACCTGTTCTGGAATTTTAGCCCTACTTGTAATAAATTAATTTGTCTTCCATGTTGCCTGGATGATATTATCTGCCAGTCATCATCATTGTGTTTAGGAAAAAAAAGTTCTGAATTGAAGGAACTACTCTAACAGCAATGTTCTCTCTCCTAAGTACTTAAAAGATGAGCCTTGAAGTTTTAATACCAAGCTGTATATTTGTTTGGGTTATAATTTTATTTTCAGGAAAGGCTGCTTCAAAATAGAGGCTTCCTTAAGTTTTCTTAAGGACCATGAACTAAACGAATTGACTGTAGCACTAAAGATACATGAAATTCAGTGAAACTCAGTGGGAGCATTAGTTCTCTTTCCTTAACGTCTCTTTCTCTCTTTAGGAACTTGAAGTACAATAAGGCTAAAGTTCAGCTCTGATGCTAAAGCTCTATCTGGGAGCTTGAATAGCAGTTAAGAGGAAAATATATTTAAATGTTGGAATTTTTTTCAACATAAATAAATACTTTTAGCTTTTTTTTTTTATTATTTTAGACGGTATATATGTGCCACTTGCACAGTGGAAACAAATCCTAAATATCTCCTGTAAGAAGAATAGGTGGTTTGTTTCTTAAAAACAGATTAAAATGCTTCAATCTTATGACTGCTTGTGACTTCTGAGCATGTTAATAATACACATAGGACATAATAATTTCATATACTGTACATCAATGAGCCTTTCAGCAGGTGCAGACCAAAGGAAGAGCAGACCAAAGCCAGACTAGAAGTATTTACTTTACTTTACTGAATATTTGGACTGGATTTGAGCCACCAAACTGTACGTCACCATCTTCTCCCTCTTACTGACCTCATTGTTCAAATTAGTCCTTTTAGCTGCTAGACCTAAACTCATTATTACATAATTTTAACCAAGACTTATAAAGGGACTTTATGAAAGTGGTGTTTGCTAGACTGGAATAAGGTTTCCAAAACTAGGTGAATTCATCCAGAAAGATTTTTGAATACGGACTCTATTCATGCAAAAAATAACATTTGTCCTGGTTGGCTTGGATGAATTGTACAGTTTGTCTGTGTAGTGTGGAGGAGAGATTCTGCAGTATGTGCAGTTTACAAAAAGCTCTGTGTGCTGTCAGGGAGTGGAGGCACACTCTGAAGAATTGCTCTGCTAAGGGTGTTCATCACTGTGCTGATTCTCTGGTCTTTTTACCGTTGATTCACCACCCCCACGATCACTACTCTGTGGAGGCTGAGGAGCCCCAGCTTGGTGCTTTTCCATGTTTTATGACAGCTTCTTCTCTCTTCTGTGTCCCAGTCAATGATAAAGCAATTCAAAACATTGTCTTCAGTAAATGTAGCACATACTTTTGGTCAGAGGATTTCGTGAAAAAAATCAAAGAGATTTCATTTTCTTCTGAGAATTTTTCAGCTGTAACTGCAGGACTGATTTTATTTCAGCCCTTTGGTTTTGCCAACAAAATGTGTGGCTGTTGTTGGACCACCCAAAGGAAGGTAAATACCACCAATGCTGAATTGTTCATGCATGGTGAAATGTTAACATGGGATGAAGGATATGGGTACGAGAACCATGGAAAATATTATCAGTCCAAGATGGGATAAACGCTATTTCAAAACAGAGGAAAAAGCTAAAGTAATTTAGGTTGCAATGATGTAAGATCGAACTAATTCATAAAAATAGCTTATTACATTGTTCCAGAACTGCCTAAATTTTTTGAGGACATTGTATCTAAGTTATGTGGAATAAGAAATATATTTTCGAATGTCTGCCTCTTGTGCCTCTGACCTCTGTGGTCATAGCTTTCCCAGAACAGGAACAAAACCAAACATAATGGAAGACTCATCATTACAGGAGGATTTTGGATTCAGATGCTGTGCTAATACAATGAAACAAATTCTAAAAGCAAGTAAATATTAATCTTGCTTGAGACAGCTCTCTATGTTTAAGCATAGAATAAGTAGCAATTAAGCAAACAAACAAATGAAATCCACTGTATTTACTTGGTTTTCTGTTTTCTGTGCCTTTAGGTTGTTATCCATTCATCTTTTTATGATTAATTTTAAAACCAGTAGTTTAACGGACACTTTTTGCAAGTGTTAGAAAATTCAAGATCTTGTAACTTTGTCTTTGACTTTGTCAGGAGTCTTCAAGTCTTGTTCTTCACTCCATTTCATACATAAAAGTGCACACATCCTTGTGTAAAGAGTTTTTTTGAGATCACAATCTCTGACACTTGGGAGATTCTTTACAAGGGCTATAACAGGGGCAGAACTGAAGGCAGTGTGACAAACTCAATGGAAATGTGCTGAGCATTTGGCGTAAGGTTTTCAGGCTCTTCTTTGTGAAAAACTATTTACATTTCAGAATTCAAAATCAGCTTTAATTTAGATAATACTGTTATCAGAAAGGGCCAGGCTTGTAACAATGACAAGTACATATAAAAGTGTAAAATCTGAAAAACATAAATGTAAACTTCTTTTCATGTGTGGTCATGAAATTGCAATATTTCATTTCCGTAGAAAAATCTATTTTGTATCAGCTGTTTCTGGACAATTTTTAGCTATTATAATAGCTAATGTATAACTGTAAAAGTCTTAAGATCTGGAAGTGCTTATTCTTTTAAACTTTGTGTATTGATAAAAAACTTTAAAATAAGAAATATGGGAGAAATAAAAATTGCTTTAGATAACATGTTTCAAAGTAAAATATCAGAGGGTATTTTTCTGTATTTCATGTGAAAACATACTTTTTATTTGAGTGGTTTAAGACATGCATTTCATGAAACAATATGATTCTTTAGAAGAACATATCTACAAATTTTAGAGTGAGTAAATAGCTATAAAATCATTATCTAACTTAATTAAAAGCACATTCTTCTAAAAAGAATATTAATTGTCACTACCACTGCATGAAGAATACATGGGTATACGTCTCCCAGTGACAAACTCTGAGAGCAATGTATGGAATAGTTTGTTTTTCCAGCTAGCCTTCCCAAAAGCGGCTTTATGGCCTATGATTTTACTTCTCCATTTTTTTAAATTATTGTAATGTTGATCATAAAATAAAAAAGATGATGATGTGGTTCAGAAAAAGAAGAATGTTCTTAGTTTCTTAAATGCATGTTGAAAAATTCACATATAGGTATGCTTTACTGTGAAGCTACAATGTTTTTCATTTTTTTACCCATCCATATGATCTATTTCATGTGAAACAAGAAAACTCATATCTTTTCAAAGGAATTATTTGCTAAAATATGTAGTTTATGCTTACAGCAGGTCATGCAAAATGACACTTAAAAACTGCCATGCAAACATGGTTAGGTGTGAAAATAGGAAACTTTGTTACAACAACTAAGCCAATATCAGCATTTACATGAATGCAGAGATGGGTGTGGGCAGGACACAGCAGGTTTGGGCACTGAGGCTGCTTTTGGATGAGCAGGCTCTGCCCCAGAAGGAGAGGTTCACTGTTTTCTATTGGTACTAGTTATTGACTATCTCATAATGACTTGATGTCCTACAATGTCACTCTGTTTTGGAAACATGGGTACAAAAATGTGATAACACTTATTCTGTACCTATTCAGAAAATTGCACTGTAGTGATTCACTTCTACCAGAGCCATTCATATGAGAAATGAACTTAATCACAAACCAGGAAAAGATGATTTAGCCATAGAAATAGAAAGCTGTACTCTTCTTCTTGGAAGAAAGGAGACTAAGATATGCATAGTTTATAAGGAAACATTTTTCCCTTCCTAGAAAGCAGTTTTCGATATGCATTTTTAAAGTCAAATGAGAATGTTTTATTGAAAATACTTATTTTCATGTTTTAATATAAAGTATTCTCTTTGGAGCTTTGATGCATAAAATTACTATGTGTCAGAATAAAAATCTAAACAATTAAATTGTGGAGAAGACCAAAATATTTATAGATGTCAGTATCTCAGATAGGTGAACGTCTTTAGTAAGTCAAAACCTATGCAGACACATAGATTAGTGGAACAGAAATAAATAGTAAAATAGCAAAAGTAAATATATATATGAAGAAAGCAGAAGCATTCACTGCCTGACAATGTCTAGCAGAAATTTAAAAGGAATGAGTCTATGAAGCCAGTAAATTCAAATCAACTATTTCTAGTGCTCTCCTCAGACGCTTCTGTCTACTGACACAATGAAAGCTGTCTCTCTATCTCAAAATACAGCCCAAAAATTTCTAGGGCATCTTGATGGTCTCTGGTTTGACATTTAGACCACATGTGCCAGGAGCAGCTCATGCTAAGGCAGAGTACAATTGGGAACTCATGAGCTATATGTAGGCTTTCTTTGTCTGTTGATGGGTTGACTTAAATTTAAATTCAAAGAGCATAATCTAGTGTTTGTACAAAGGAGGTTTCAGCAAAAAATGTCTTTCTTGCATATCACTAGGAATCCTAGATGAGACTGAAAGTTATGCAAGCTTTTGATCATAAATCCCTTTGCCGTAATACCTTTATTTGAAGTTAATGACTTCATTATTGATTTCCTGGATCCAGGATTGGGATATCACAGTTTTCAATATAAATTGCCTCTTCTTTTCCTGTGTTTGTGCCCATGCTAGTGAAGTCTCCGTGTTGTCATTGACTACAACTGAATATTTATTACTTATCCACCTACAGGGAGAAAATAACCATTTCATATTGGTATAAATTTTTTTTCTAACTGAGTTGGCTATGTATAGAGCTCACAAGAAGTAAATATATCTTATATATATATAATATATATTATAATATATAATAATAATCTAATAATATATATAATATAATAATAATATATAATAATATAATAATTTATATATATATAAGATATATTTAGCAATCAAAGTACTAAAGGTTTTTGCTAATGATTCTATCAATTTTTGAGATAAGTGAGAAAACTTATGGAAGGGAGCCCTTATTGTCTATGTGGATGTAAAGAAATACATCAGTGTTAAGATATTTTTAATTAAAAAGATAATTTAAAGAAGAAGTACAATGTTAATAATATCATATTATAATCAACTAGGAAAGATTCTAGGAACTGCTAGAATGGTAGGGGAGGCATTAAAGGCTTGAGGCAATGAAAAACCACCTAGGGGATCACCTTTGATTATCCAAGATAAACTATCCAAGATGATCATTGCTGTTGGACTTGTGATTATTCCAAAACTGGGGTACTGGCAAAAAAATTTAAAATATTTCTGGCATTAATGCCAGGAATCCTGGCATGGACAGTAAGCATTAGGGAGGATTGAGACCCCCCCATAAGGGGGTGAGACACAGGTGGCCCCACAAAGGGCATGCCCACCCTTGCGGATCTTAGCAGGTGTCAGAGCTGGGGTCTGCAGCATTCATGGTATTGTATGGCAATGGGGACGCAGGAGCTGGGCCTGAGATGGGGGTCTGAGGGGTCCACCAAGAGATGTGTCTGAGGATCACCATCCCATGCCATAGATTCAACATCCACCCAGAGAAAGCCCTGTGGTGGATCAAGACAATCATGCTCTGGGAGGGAGAGTGGATGCCTCAAAGTGGGGCTGGTCAGCACCATTAAGATCTGACACTGGGTGTGGAATTGGATTTTTAAGTGCTTCCAGAATAGATTTTGATTTTAGTGGGAGAACACTTACTACTGCACACTTGATATACCTATTCCATGGACAAACACACAGATGGCTGGGCTGCTTCAGACCTCTTTTTTATTTTTTATTTTTTTCTTATGTGCATTAATTGTCTGGCCACAGATTTTTCAGTCAGGCATATAGAAAACATCTGAGTTTGTTTAATTGGAAAACTGAGCTGTTTCAAGGGTAGGAGAGTGAGAAGTTTCAAAGTGAGCTACGGGCAGCCTGGTGCAGATCAGCTAGGGAAAGGGAAAATCTGTATGGAGGAGGTTGGCATGATCTGCAGTCTCTTACTCCTAAAAAGCTCTACTTTCTCTTCAGAAATAATATGTTCCTTATGCCAGCCCTCACTGGAGGAAGCCCATTCCATAGTACTGAGTGGAGTTTGCGCTGAATAAAGAAAGAAAGAAACTTCAGCAGCCTATGCAGTTAAAACACATTCTCTAGAAAATGCAGAGTGAGAGTTTCCTCTTTTCTTCCTCAAATATGAACCTAAAAGCAAAGCAAGAGGACGACATCAGATTTAGTCCTTGAAGTACTAAAAGGGATATGCATGAGCATGAGGGGCTTTTTGTCAATATGACACTTCAAATTAATGTTATACAATAGAATTTTTTCTTCCTTGCTGTATCTCACAACCAGTTCTAAATAGAAATGCTTGATCCTGTACCAGATTATTTTTAGGTCTGATTTGAAAAGAAGTTTCTCCAGGAAAAAGGTCAGTAGAAGATTAAATTGATGTGGCTGTGCTCTGAAAGTTCAAGAGCTTATCAACATGGAGTAGTTCCAAGTCCATCACTAAACCATGTACTTAAGGACCATAGCTACATGTCTTTTGAATACCTCCAAGAATGGTGACTCACCTACATAGCCTGGCATTCTGATGTTAGGTAATTCTTTTTTTCTTTTGTTGAAGATATTTTTTCTAATCAATCAGCTTATATCAATCCCCTTTGACCTAATCATGCCCTGTACAACAGCGTTTCAAATATAACATGGATCAGAATACAGTATAAAAGAAAAGACAGACAGGTAGAACAGTAAGTGTGCAGTGCAACAACTTTTGTGAAAGTCCTTCAGATGCTATATGATTTTATTAATCTTCCAATAATGAAAGCATAAATATAGCATATTTCAAACAGCATATTATGGTCTATGAAATGTTACTGAAGAGACATGGAATAGGACACAATTTTTTTTTTTTAATGGCAATGGTAAATATATTACTGATTAGGTTCACTTGGAGAAAACCCTGAATGCTGTGGTATTCTAGACCCTGCCCTTATTGCCCTTATTCCTTTGTCCATAGTGGAGCTTGTGAGGTGTGGTAGAAAATAGTATTGAGAGAAATCTGTCATGACGATTACATTTGGTTTCAGTTTTCTCCACCTCTTCTGGAGCAGGCAATTTTCTGTCAGAGTAATGAAGGGCTCTGATAGGGAAACAGCCAAAAGCACAGAATAATCTTACTCCAGGAGCATGAATACAGAGCAAAGTTGTGAGAACAGTTGGTCAGATGCTTCACCAAATCAGACAAGTCTTGTGTTACTGTGTTAAGTAACACAAGACTTAACACAGTAACACAATGTTGTAGGCTGATAATAAAATATTCCTGTTCTCAGAGAACTCTGGTTGAAGCCCAGTGTCAAAATATAAATACAGCATATATGGCATGAAACCTGTATGTATTTTGTACAGTATATTCTGGCTATAACCAAGGAATCTTTCAGTATGTGCCTTTTGCAGATGAACATGCACTTGCATTGCACTCAAGACAGTGAGGGACACCTTCCTCCAGTTCATTGTCTTCTTCTCCCCCATCTCTTCAACAGTTTATTAAACCTTGAAAGCAGTGAAGTTGAGAAGAGGCAGACCTTTTTTCCCTGTAGATTGTCTCAGGGAGGTTAATAGATTTTTTTTTTCTGGCATTAATAAACCTCTTCCTCTTCCAAGGGCTAATTTTAACAGTGTTGGGAATGTCAAATCTTTTCTTTTTTTCTGGAAGAAAAGTTTGGGAAAATGATGTCTGCAATGTAGAGATGGTCTCAGCACGAAAAGCCACTCTAAATCTGGGAACTCGAAACACACTTGGATCATTAGCTATCTTGCTGATCAAGAGTTTTTGTTAATCAATATGGCTTAGGCTGTATGCTCTTAAAAATTACCATTCTTTGTTGCTTTCCTCCTAGCCAAATGTAACAAACAGCTAATAAACATCAACACTGTATAATAAATTTGATAAATAGCCAGTAAGCAGCCTGAAGTGCTTTTATATGAAGTGCTTTGTGGATCTCAGCACATTGTTTGGCTTTGTTTAATCTATTCCTTTTAGCTGTGGTATGTCCTGGGACTTCTTTATTGTAGCCTAATGTAATAATTGTGTCTGTGAGAATTGCTTGAACAAAAATCTTGACAGCTAAATTCTCTGCCTGCTGGGATCTGCAGACATCACTTAGGTGCTGTAGGTGCCCATTTATGTCTGACTACTGTCTGCGTTTGCCATTAATGGCAGCTGTTTCCCACCCAAGCTGGATACAATCTGGTTTTCAAAAAATATTAGTAATTCCTGGAACTTTGTATTTTGAGCATATTATTTTGCCTCCTTTGTCACACACCAGCAGGTCAGTAGATATCTTGATGTTAATTTTTAATGCAGGTCTTAAAAAGTCAGTGGTGATAAGATATATTTCACCAGTGCTGTTCTGCTTTTTAACGTAACTAAATAAACATCAAAGCCTGCATCACTTTTATAGGGTATGTTATTATTTTACTACTATTTTCCCCTAAGATATTTTGCATGGGAATAATGGGAAGTAGGATTTCACCTGTATTTTGTTGTGAAATGTTACTTCAAGGTACTTGCATAACAGACACTTCATTTAAAAATGAAACATTTGATAAGCATCGTCTCCTATTTACTTAGGTTTGGTAAGATTGTCTCAGGGAGGTTAATAGATTTTTTTTTTCTGGCATTAATAAACCTCTTCCTCTTCCAAGGGCTAATTTTAACAGTGTTGGGAATGTCAAATCTTTTACTTGCCCTGCTTGATTTTGGCTCTATGCATTTTTCAGTGCTTCTATTCATTTGAACCTAGGGAAAAATCTATTTCATTGTTGACTTTTTAGATCACAGATGATTTTCATGTGCATTAAAAAATGTTTCTTTCATGTCAAGCTGAGGAATTGCCATGCTGATATGTTTCAAGAAGATCTCCTCTTGGTTGAGAGCATCCACTCTTAACTGGTTGTAGAGAGTGAGTATATGCTGTTTGTCACATACTGAGTTCCAGTGACTTTTAGTAAGGCTCATCTTTAGTACTGTCTGTGATATCCCTTGATGATTCACACGCTTTTTGTTTATCTACTCCTCTGCTTTTGTGAAAATTCAAGAACTTTCTCCTCTTTCCTTAAGGGTTTATCAAATTCTACAAAAATAGTTTGAACTCAAGTGTTAATTAAGGTTATAATTCTGATGCTTTTACCCACCTTATTTTTGGACACAGAGACATTATTTTGGTGCTGTTTAGCATTGAAGATAAATGTTCATTTTGACTAATCTTGTCTACTTGTATGCAAAAGCAAAAAGAAAGCAAGCAAACAAAACTCTTTGCCTCTGAAGCTGCAGTCCACTTCCCTCCATTTTCTGGTATTCAGGAGTACAGATAGCAGGATTTCACTAGTACTGTAACATAGGAAAGTACAATTTTGTTCATTTTTTATGATAACAACACCAATAACTTTCTTGCATGTATCATGCTTTCAGATCTGAACTCCCTGGGGGCCTTTCTTACTGAAACTTCAACTTTCTTTCACCTCTTTTTAGAAGATAATCTCATGTCTATTGTTTGCCCCTTCCCAATAGTCTTCATGTGTTGGACAGAGTCAAAATGGCAATGTTCTTTGAAAAGCTGAAATTCTTTTTATTTCTCACTTTTTGCACTGTGGCTGTGGCCATGTGTCTTAAACTTTGAGATGTGCTTAATATATGTTGTTGCTTTTATTTCTGTTTTTGAGCTCCTAGTCAAGAGCCTAGTAGTTTTGGCTCTTTTAATACTCTAGTGAAACTCTGTATCTGATTAATTTGGTCCAAATAGCAAATCACCAATAAACAGTGATTTTTGTTGACTCCACATGTGCTCTGCTGTGATCTGTTTTGCTAATTGCCCTTGCTAATAATCAGCAGAACATCTGTCAAGGCATCAGACATTCCTCACAAAATTTCTACCTCACAAAATATGTCCTCTTTTTTTTATATTAGTTTATTATGGGATTTCATACTTTGGCATTTTGAAAATTTCAGATTAACTTGCATTCCGGCAAAATATTCTGCACTGCAATATTTAAAAAAACCAACCTAGCACTTGAAAGAACGATTTTGGAAAAAGTGTAGTGAGAGACAGTGTTACTTACAAATTTTTTAATTAATCACATAGAATTAAGTCTTTTATAATCTTGTTAATAATCCTGTTAATAAAAAAGTTAAGGCATCAAGTTCTGTATGGGGTTTAAAAGGACATGTAAGAGTTATCAGTTTTTATTAGGTGAAAAAAATGGTCAAAAATGGTTTTTATTCTTCATCACTTTTTAGCAATATCTGGACATAAAAATTGCCTGATGATGTTAAGGCTGAAAGTTTCATCTTGATCCAAACTCTTGTGAAATTTGGTTATATTCTAATTTCAGAATAAAACTTGGCTTGCAATAACTTTAATCACAGAGCTGTGACTGCTGACAGGAGAAGACAATGTAGGCACATCCTGTGTGCATCTAAATCCCTGAGTGAAATGTGTGCTGGTTAGTTTATCTCATGTACTCCATGAGAAGCTGCGTAGCAGCTATTTATGTAAGGCAGATGATTCCTCTACTGAGAGGGAATATAATGTGGTACAGAAATTGTTCTACCTTCTGTTTCTACCTTCCCTGAATCAATCCCAGATGACAAAACATTCTCCTGCTGCTATGGATTATTTATCTACTAGTGTTTACAAAGCCCCTTTACAGGCTACTGATGCATTTGAAAATTATTTTAGAAAATAAACTTCATGGAAAGGTATTGAATTGGAAGCTTACAACACAATCAAGCTGAAGAGAGAGGAGAATGACTGAATGATTTTAAATTACAAGAATTTAAGTAATCACCTGTGATTTCGAAAGAAGCAAAATAAAAAGTTTGTCCAAAACTAAAATCATTGGAAATTTGTTTAAAGGGACTGTTTCATTTAAATATTGTCATAAATACAGAATTATTATATAGTACTAAAGAAAATAAGCAGATTTTTATTTAAAGAATTCCATAACTCATATTGGCAGCTAAAAAAACTCCATAATTCTTATTGTGCTGATAGTCACTTCTCCATTCTTAAGACAGCTTTAATAGTTTGACCATGGATCTCCTGGCAAACCAATCTCAACCCGTTTCCAGCCTTCCCCTGTTTATTATATATTTTCATGACAAAATTTACATTTAATTTATCTGGAAATTTACAAACATATCTTTAGGCCACCTGTTTGTACTTCACTTCCTTAATCAGTTGAACTGATTGAAATTTTGTGAGTCCAATTTCAAGGCTATGATATTTTGATAATCCCACAGTAAAGCGAAGAGCATGGGATTTTTTAGGAAATATAAGGCAGGACTGGAATTATTATATGGACCATAAGAATAGATAGGTAAGAACATGTCTATTTCTGTCCACAGAAATAGACAAAGGAATTAAATCTTGACAATATCTTGACAAAATCTTGAAACCTTTCCAGATACCTAACATTAAATTAGGGATCTCTGTAACTACAATCTGCCTCCTTATTTCAGCCAGGAATCTCAATCAGTCTTAAAATAATTTCAAACCCAGAAACCATGAGAATTTAAGCCTATGGTACAATGGCATATGATCATTTAGTACTTTATTTTCATATAAATTCTTTTTTAATATATTATTTTAGGACAACAAATGACTGGGACATCTCATACGCTAAAAAAAGGTTAAATAAATGCAAAAAACTCTGATACTACACAAAGAGAAAAAAATAAAAATAAAAATTATATTATCTATTTCAGCAGTAGGGTTAAGGTAAAATAATAAGCTGATCCATACTAGTTATAGTCTGCAGGCTACTTTTCGCCATAGGTGTTAGTCATAACAGGAAAGTGGTACTTACAAACACAGTTGTAAGACAAAAGAGGTGGGGATTTATTTCACCAACTGAAGTTGTAAAACTAAGGAGTTAATATTTGAGCAACTGCTTTGAAGTCTCTGTTTTATAGCTACTTACCTACCTACATATTTACATACGTCACTGACTTTTTAGAAGCTTTCTCAGCTCTGCTTGTTCAGGTGAAAGAGAATTGTTTGGTCAAGGGTGGAAATCTTTAGGGAGGGTGTCCAGGAAAGATTCAGGGGGAGATCAGCCCCAAGTATATGCATTCTTGGATACCTGACTTCCTTTATGACAGCAAAAGCAGAGACCTATGGACTGTAGCACTGATAGCAGAGCTCTATACCACACTGTAGGCATTACTTGATTCACTTTAAATTGCTGAATGCACTTGGTACAATTCTGGACCTTTATTCCAGAACCTTTATTCCAGGAGACTTGACAAGGATTGCAAGGGCGGTGAAATTTGTATTTGGGGAATAATAAAAACACTTAGGCTTAACCTGATATTTTCTTATGGGGAGAAGGAGATAGCATGGTGATTCTCTCGATCATGTGTTAGGTTGTCCTATTAACAAAAAAATGAGCAATGTTTCTCTAATCACCACTTTCTTTTGTAGTCATAATCATTATGACCTATTGTAACTGTCAATGGAGTTTAAAAAGTAACAATAAATGGATAATTTCTGTAACTTTTGATCTGGTGATGAGTAATAATCACATTTTCGGGGCTTCTTGTACTTGTCCATTCACTAAGTTCTTGATAAAGTGCTGTATTTCATGTGCAAAACGTTAAAAGGTCCACTTTCAAATTTGTTCAGCTGCTGGAACATTTTTAAGTTGCTTTCAGATAAGCAAGCTCATGCAATAACTATTAAGCATATAATACCACTGACAGTCCTGCTGGGAAAGGAAATTACTGATCAGAAAGGCATCAGTTCTAGTGAAGAGCATAGTTTGGTGGGTGTGTTTAAAATTAAATAAAAAAACATCCATCTTAGGTGGAAAGAAACTTTGGAAAAGTTAAAACCTTCAGCCAAGGTTTTTCCAGCTGCAGCATGCCAATCCCCAGGAAAGCAGCTTAAATAAATAGGCAGATGCTTGGATTTGACTGGAGAGGGAATGGTGTCACATGAAAAATGACTACTCAAGTTGATGGAAGGTTATAATATCCAGTTCATGGTCTGTGCCAGCTAAGAAATTTTTGTTGCAAGTTGTAGCAGTTCAGTGTTGCATGCAGTGCCATACTGTCATCACAACTTGTCTGGAAGACTCCACAGAAAAGCAGTCTGTTTGTAGGCAGGTAAGTACTGTAATTGAGTTTTACAGCTGAGGAAGCATGCTTTGGAAATCTAAGATCTCTGCAGTTCTATGCCTCTTAATTTATCCTGGATACATAGAGAAGAAAGAGTGGCTCATACTGAACTACTCGAAATAGTAGAAAGAAATTTGCATTGAAGGTCACAATAGAAATTTTCAGCTGTAAGAATGATGTAACCTTTGGGAAACCTTTTGCTATTCTAGATTATTTGAAAGGCACTTACAATCCATTATATAAATAGTTTGGTGGAAAATGTGCATTTTATTCTTAAAAACTTGCCATTTAGATCCAATCCACATTGCTTGATCTCTTCTCCTCCCTGCTCACCTCCCCTAAAAGCAAACTTGAGAAGTGCTCTGATCCTGTCAGTTTAGTCTGCTACAATGAGCTGAAAATCAAAGCTTGTATGGTCAAAGCTTTGGCAGCTTCAATGACTTTGCCTTTTCAGAATGTATTTAATTCCCCTTTTCATGCATTGACACAGACATGCCTCTCAGATGCTCTTCAGCTACAGCTGTGTGCACTTGTGTTGACAAACGTACCAAATAAACTCAAAGGGAAAAAGATAACTAGAAAGACATTTTCCTATGAAAAAAAATTAAGAAAAAGAAGGAAATAATTTTTTTTTTTTTTAAATAGGCTAAACCAATTTGCAAATATTTGCTCCCAAGCAATCCCAATCTGCAGGGAAGGTAATTGTGGTAATTAATTGCAATTATTGAATAACTTTCATCTATCATATATTTGTGTTGTATGCAGGTTATGCAGGAACAAAGTAGATTTGAATGCCCTTCTATTAATGTATAATATCTTACAATGTACCTGTCTCGTAGAGTGCTCATATTCTGTTGTTCTGCAAGTGGGTCATCCCAAATGTTGTGTGTGTATGTTTTTTTGCACTGTGCTTAGTTTTGTACCATGGTTTATGCAATCTCACTGCAATTTGCACCAATGGAATGATGCTGCTGAACAGCATATCCCACTTGGAGGACTGGCATTGGGAACATTTTTGACTTCTTTAAAATGTGAATGCCTTCTTTCTGCAGTGTGCCTCACACTGTTTGTAGAGTGCAATAATCTCTGACGGTATGGCCAGGCACAAGAGAATAAAACAGTGGCAAGAAACAGAGAAGTTGCTGAAGATATAGACGGAGCAGAACAAAAGCATCCTCTCACTCAATACTTGTCAAACCTTTTTGCATGCAGTGTTTTCTCCAGACCAAACTAGAAGAACAGTAGACTGTTGAGAGCATCAGCAAGATATGCTGGAAATTAGCATCTTAATTCTCCTGAATGTGGTGGTGGTTAAACTAGTTGAATGTCCTTCAACACCTTGTGAGTTAGTTTGGAAATGTCTTGGTGTCTGGAAGAAAGACTGCAACGGCATAAGGAATTTATTAAAATAGGAATCTTCTGTGATACTTTCTGAGAGCCAGACTCCTGAGAGGGAGCATAAATCACTTCACTGCTGTTTTATAAACTGTAGATGCTTGCAGCTTACTAGTTAAAAAAGGTCATAAGATAGATTAAGCTAGCATAGGTGGCTAAGTACAGATTTCAAGTTAACAATACACCAGGTGCTTCAACTGTTCGTAGGTGTCATTACACCAAGCAAACATGCACAAAAGTCAGAGAAAACTTCAGACAGAAAGTTGAAGGACAACCATGTCCTTTGGATAAGAAAATAAACAAAATTCCTAGAAGCACGAACAAAGATCTTCCATAAATAAAACTAAATGTAATGCTAACTATGTGTTTGAGTAAAGGTCTGAGCTTTCCAGTGACATTAATGTTGTATCTTTTTGTCTGTATTTATTTCTTATCAGTTAAGGAAGAAGTTAAAACAATCAAAGAATTGTCTGGACTTTAAAGATCATCTCATTGCAAGTCCCGCACCATGAGAGGAAGGGACACCTTCCGCAAGACCAGACTCCCATATCACCTGGCCTTGAATACCTAGTAAACATCAATTCTGTCACTGTAACTTTACGGTAGATCTCTTACTATTTCAGTTTATTGCAGAATTCTGAGCCTTGATCATCTGCCATCACTTATGATGCTGCTGCTGCTTAGTGGAAGAAAGCACTGAATGTCAAATACATTAAAATAAAACATTCAACATTAGTAGTGATATGCCTTGGCCATGAACCTAGAGGTAGGTTTTCAGTAAATGCACAATTATGTTTGTTGCCAGGGAGATCACCATTTTCATGTTTCTGTTGTTCAGGCAGATAGCTAAGCACTAGAGCTCCAGGGATGTGTCATCCAGGCCGCTGGTTAATTTCCCTTTGATACACCCAGCAAAATCTATTAAACCACATTCTTCTAAGCTGTACCACGATATTCTTGTCGCAGGAATATCTGCAGCCTTGGCACATCAGGCACTGAGTATCCTCCAATAGAGTCCTTTCCTTGATCCTGGTAAACACAGATATTCATAACTCTTATTTGAACACATGTAGACAATTTCTTGATTGCTCTCATCTTTGCAGGTGTATAATCTGCAGCAAAAAAGTAATAATTTAATGTCTGAAAATATCTTTCCATCACCTAAACACCTAATACTCTTAGTGAAAATAGAATGTACCTTGCACATATGAGGCACAGTTCACATTTGTGGTAATGTGGGTAAGGACTATTCATCATAGCTCCTCCCCTCTGGCTAGCTCCATGGCAATAAAACAGAAACCACTCTAATCTCTTCTAATGATTAGTGAATGATCAGTCTGATGATCAGATACCTATACCCTGGAAGAAATTAGCACTATTTTTTTGCATGGGCTTTTCTGTTATGTCTATTCTCTGCTGCGTTATACTTCATCTCAACTCACCAAAGCATCTGAGCCACAGTTAGAAGTTCAAAATGTTCCTATTTGCCACTGTTATTTTTCTAATGCCACTGACATCCTTAAAGACTTCATCAAGGTGTTAGTAAACTGTTAAATCCTATTTTGTGCCAGTGGTCCCCTGCTTAATTTCTAATGCCATCCCACAGCTAATGAACTGCTGAGAGCTGTAGCTGAGGTATGAAATCCCAGTGGTGGTGCATCTCAGAGTTATGTGCATGAACTCCATGCAGTCCAAACAAAAGGATGCATTTCCAAAAGAATGGTAAGTTTCTCTGTTCCCATGGTGTTCACTTGATCAAAATCATAATTCTTCAAGTATATTTACAGATTCATGTATTCTATGGACCTAGTACACATTCAAAAGAAGTAAAAATATTGTAATTGTAACATTTATTTTGCAATGATCATTAGCTAAAGATACATACCTGTGAAGTTAGAGAGATGTCTGATTTGTGGAATATATGCCCTGAGTTCGGCCACTTTCCTTAACTCCTGTGATTTAAAGACGTGGATATTACCAAGGTTTGCCTGTCTTGAAAATTATCACATTTGCCAACTTCCAGTTGACTGGGACCCCTCTAGATTCCCCAAAACTTTGAAAATTCACTGGGAGACCTCTCATGATGACACCAGCCAGCTCTTTACCCTTGGATTAATCTCACTGGGCCTCACACATCTGGGGCAGGTTTGGGGGAAAACCAAAGACCAAAGCAGGATGCTTGAACTCCACAGATGGCTTCTGTCTCTGCCTTGTGCCTTGTTCATCTGGGACATAGGGTTGGATTATGAGGTGTATGTGCTAGGTGTTCTTTTGGCAGGTGTTCTTTATCTCAAGATTAACCTAAAAAATTTTTAAAGGCATATTACCACTGTATCCCTTTAAAATGAGCAACTATGAGATATATGTTCTGCCAAACTGTCCAATTGATTCCCATCTTCGGGTCTTTGGAGAGCCCCAAATATGTGGTGTAGTTGGTGGAAGCAATCACTGCTGGAAAGTGGTTGAAGTCAGGCTGGTAGGTAGATGTCTCAGAAATGTTGCTTGCCAGTCTGAATACTTAAAAACTGGTCAGAGATGCCTCCCCAGGGTCAGCACTTTTTGGTTCTGAGACGAATTCAGCATGTCAGCCCTGGGTATAACAGAGCTGGTAAAATGGACCCATAGCTGCTCAGGATGAACTGCATACTTCATGAAGCTACTGCAGATATTCATCAGGAAATTTTGGGGACACAAACAGAGCTGAAATCCCAGTTATCTAAACTCTGAAAGTGTTACATCAGCATAGGTAATACATTTCTAAGTCATATTTGCAGCCTTTCTTTGAGGCAGAGGGATAAATTATCTATGTCAGTCAAATGTCATTAAATTGCTTAGGTTCAAGAGGACAAATCAAACAACTTCTGTGAAAGATTGCCTGTACTTCTGAGCATTTTGAAGTAAGTTAGTAGGTAAGTTTTGGAGAGGTAATTTCTGTGGCAGATCAGCATGTGGTCTGTGCTATTCGTTCCACGGGGACCAGGGTGGTGCCCGAGAATTGTTTTCATGTGTAGAGGGCAGCCTGAGCTCCTCAGTCAGCTCGAGTCTTCTATAACATATGTGCTGAATTCAGCTCAAAGCAAAGCCAGTTACTTGCCCTGACTACCTCAATTTTTCCAGGAATGGAGGACAATGTGAAATACTGTGGTATGTTCAACCTATCCTTGCCCTCTTCCTTAGGTATCTTGTTGAAAGAAAACAAACAGACTAGATGGATATGGATATATCTGACCTGGTCAAACTATCTTATCAAGATTACAGAGATCCTTGACAGTCTATGAATGCTTGAACAGACAGCTCTTATTTTCTAGTAATGTGTCGTAATCCTCCAGGACCATCAGGAAATACAAAAGCAGAGATTGTAATTAGAGTGGGGCAGCAAGTAAGCAAGATACAATTTGGTTCTGCTCTCAGTGGCCTTTCTTAGGAAGAAAGGTGGGTCAGGAGTCCCAAATTATCTTTTATCAGAAATATGTTGGGATTTTTTTCCTGTGCAGGATCAAGATTCAGTACAGCTTTTTTTACAGTCTTTGGCAGTTGCTGTTATTTCTCGTCAAAATTAAAATTAAAGTCATTAGTCAGTTAATAGAATTTTGAATGTCTTTTCTGCTCTCTGGATGTCTGAATTAGTATCCCAGATCCTCGATACCTTAGCTGCATAATGATGCTTCACATGCACAGAGGCAAAACCATTCAGCAGACAAACATTCTGATGATGAGTGCTCCAGCCGTAACGCATCTTTCTACAGATACAAGAGCACATTTACTTGCTTGTTTACCTTTTGTAGCAGCACATGAAAACTGAAGTATTTCACGCCCTGTCTCCCCCCCTTCCTCCCACTCATAATTTTCCTATGCATATTTGATCTTCCTGTATTTTTTGGCTGCCATACATGAAATCTATGTTAACTCTTTATTTCCTTCCTTAGGTAATTTCTGTATGCGTGTTTTTTAGCAAGTAAAAAGTCCCCTAATGTTTTCAAAGCTGGAACTGAGGAAACCACTAAGTATTACAGACATAGGCCCCTTTATTTAGCAGCAATATTAATATATACATATAGCAAAGAAAAACCCCAGTTAAAACCTATGAAACTATTACAAAAAGAAAACTATTGCTCTTATAAAATCTTTTTGGCATTTCAATCAATGGCATTTTCTCAAGCCATTACTCTTTAATTTCTCAAAAAGAATATCCCTTAACTCCATGGCTATGTGTAACAAAACAAATTTGAAATGTTTCCTGTTGTAAATTTATCAAGAACTAGAGTCTACTTACAAACCCCATCAGAAAAATCACTCTGAACCTTGTTACAAATGGAGAGGGGAGTTTAGAGAAGTCTTGACTCTGCCCAGGCCTCTGGCAGTAGACAGTAGCCTATTGAGGCAGACAGCACTCCAAAATCGGCTCTTGTTCTCAAGTTCTTAATCATGGCCAATTAGATCTATTACAAAATTAATTATTTATTCAATAGACACAAATTTAACACACATAAGACTTTAAATTTTTGCTTACTACACAGGATAAACATAAGAAACATAAATCTACTAGTATGTAAACAACTCAGTGGACTTTAATAAGACACCTCTATTACAGCTAGTGAAGAAATAGTATTGATTAGGATTCCATGTATCTTAACATCCAGTTTCTGATGGAGCATATATCAAAAATCCTTTGCTCTCTATTTTTGAAAAAGTAGCCACAAAGGTGTGACCAGTGCTTCGGGGAGGAGCAGTACAAGTTTCCAGGGAGTGTGTAGGAGACACCTTCCTCTGTGAAAATATGTGTAGCTTTTATAGTGTAAACGAACTGCTTTTCAGCCAATAATTTCTAATTTATCTCTCTCTACATCTTGCTCTCAAGGCAAAAATTCTTATTTCTCAGCTGGGGGTCTTGCCCTCTTGTTGCCAGAGATAACTCCCTGGTGGCCATCTGTCTGGCCTGGGTTATATCACCCATATGCACCAGCTGATGGACACAATAGAGCTTTCTGTGGTAGAGAGTGGAGAGGGATGATGTCCTGCCAAAACATATGGTTGTTTTTTTTTACTTTTTCCTCGCACATTTCTTAAAGCTGTTGAACAAATAGCAAGTCCGATGTCAAAAATAAAAACAACCTTTCACTGATTTTTTGGTAGTATTAGATTCACTTTTTCTCCTCTGTGGAAGTACATACACATATTCATATGATACTGGCTATGTAAATATAAGTCCTTCATCAGGATTCTAGGTATAAAGCATATTTCAGAGGTATCTGAAGACTGCAACTCACTTTAAATTTAAAGCAACTCACTTTAAATTTAAAGCTCACTTTAAATTTCAAGTTAAAATATGCTAAAATTTCTGTAACATGTTCAGAAAGCAAATCAGTGCACCTACAAGTGTGCACCTATAAATAGTTTAAATTTAATGTGTAGCTTATTCAGTTTTTTCAAGCATAATGATGTTATTCTTTTAATGTATCTTAAAAATTTTATCCTGTCTTGCAAACACAGTGTTGTTCCCATTGTACTCTCTCACAAAATGTGGCAATAAAACAAAATTAGGTAATATAATAAATTACTGGAAAACATTTTTCCATGTACACTAAATCAATAAAGATTGCTCAGCAGCTAAAATTAAAAAAAAAAAAAAAGCAACAATACATACAATAAAGTCCTTTGATCTATCATACAGGTAGAGAAAGCCTAAACTGATTTTGTGCAGTTACCACTCTTGTTCAGTGGGTGTATATTCTGTGCTTCACACTGTTGAAGAGGTGGAAAATGTGGCCACTGGCTCATTTGGCTCACTTGCTTATACTTCAGCAAATCACAGCAGAAGTAGACTTCCAAATGGCAGGTCTTTTAAAGGAGAAACAAGGCGTTTGGGATATTCTACCTATGAATTTTCTTGTGCAAGCTAATGACTGGTCTTTGTCTGTTGCAAAGCAGGCACAAATCTCCATAACTCTCTGACCTTTGATATCCCTGGACCAAACTGTGGAGTTGGGGAAGATCTGGGGATAATTAGAAAAGAGATGTCACTGTGGTCCTGCATCACTAATATATTAATTTTCTTGAGCTGTTAAAAAAGAAACTGCTTTTCTTGGTCTCCTCACTAGCATCTAATCTGAAACCTTCTCTTTGAGGTTTCACAGGATTTCAAAATTTTATGTAATATACACCCTGAAGACCAGAATATAATGTTGATTACAGAGATGAGGAGTGAAAGGGATCAATTCTTTCATTTGAATCTCAATTAAAATGCATGTTTAGCCTTTGTGCTTCAATCAAATTATGAAATAAATCACTTTACAGATTTGCTTGAAATTGTGTTTCACAGCCAAGCTGTACAACGCAGAAAACATTGCCTGCTATTCCACTAAAGTATTCTCTTTCATTAAGCTTTTCTTCTATTTCATGGTAATGATGGGAAAGGAAGCACAAGTCATAGCAATCTGACAGTTAACTCCTTTTAGAAGTTTGGGACCTGGAATGGTTTATTGCATTAGAAAGGTTTTACAAGTAAGCACTTCTTGGAATCAGAGAATATTTTTTAACATTGGAATGATCATTACACCTTTAATATTTATTTCTCTTCCAGGTAATTAAATATTGTTAGGAAACTTTGTAATATTTCTCTAAATTGCAACCATAAGACCTCACCCAATTGAGTTAAAACCATCACAAAGGGAACACATATCTGCCCTTGGCAGAAAAAGATTTGACTTTTTGTTGATATAATTTGAGATGAAAATTACTACTGTGAGAGAGAGAGATCAGAGAAGGCATGGTAGATGTTAAATGGCTTTTTTATTTACTTTGGAACATACTGTGATCAATATACCTCTGTGCAGATATAAATTCTCTCATATAGAAGCCGTTATGGGTAGGACAGGAACAAACACCAGTGTGCTGGCTATGACTGCAGCACACCTGCTCTGTAGCTGAGGCCCTGTGCTGTAGCTCCTCAGCTGCAAACCTGCAACTGCAGGTTATGCTTATGGTTATAAGAATAAATCCTAGAATGCTAGAATGGTCTGGGCTGGAAGGGATCTTAAAGAGAGCTGCACCCCAACTCCCCTGTCATGGGCACCTTCCATTAGACCAGGTTACTCAAAACCCAGTCCAGCCTTGAACACTTACAGATGTTGAACACAACATCTCCAGAAAATCTGTTCCAATGCCTCTACACCCTCACAGTAATAAATTTCTTCATAATACATTATGTAAATCTATCCTTTTCCACTTTAAAGCCATACCCTCTTGTCCTGCCACCCCATGCTTTCCTGCTCTGTTGCTTTCAAGGGGTAAATGGAGAGGGATGAGGTTTGCTCAGGGTTTCTCAACCCTGTAGGATTTCTGTGCAATACTGAGCCTGTGTTAATCTTCCAAAGGACCTAAAAATTTCTGTATTGTCCTGGTGAATCCTTAATCCAAATGAACATCAGTACCAGCTGTCATAATACAATTTGAAAACATCTGTAAACCCGGAGAAGGTGTTTTTCTGTAACAGAATTACAAGCCAAATTTGCGCTTATTCATACAAAGAGTTATAAATGGTAAGAGTTTGACATTATATTTTGTGAAGTGTCATTTCAAATAAACTAATCTGTTCCAGAACAAAAGTTGCTAAATTCAGTCAAAATTAAACTCTGAGTATGGTTGCATTTCACTTTATTTTTAATTAATGCAAGCAGGCTTTTAAAATAAAAATATAACATCATTTAGAAATGATAGCATTATTTAGAATGATATTGATCAGTTATTAAAATAAAAATCATTGCAAGGCCAAAATAGCTCTTGAGATTTCCACCACTGCCCATCATTTAGATTGTTAGCTCCTTCTGGGTTTGGAACTATTACAGATGATCAAGAAATTTCAAGAAATGTTCAGCAAAACTGCAGGCTGATGTTATGCTATAGTCTGGAAGCCATACAAACACTAATGAAGACCCGCTCATGAAATTGCTTCTCTGCAAAATTAAGTGATCACGAAAAATATCTCACAGGATGACCAAGAAATACTTGGTATATTTTCTTTATTCATTCACACAAAATAATTGAAATTCTGATAGATTCCTGCATGTAAATAATCATGTCATTAATGTAAAATTCTCAAGGCATATTCAATGCGTTTATCAGTATCACCAACTCTGTTAGTCTGCAGAATGAACATTTTAAAATCAAGTCCCTTCAGGGATTTTTTTTGCTTACTTATGGCTGTAACTGTCCTTTGCAGCACTCACATGATCCAGTGAAACTTGCCAAAGGTCATCCAGAAGTGCACATGTTATAAAGGAAGTGGATGTCTCTTTATGCCACCACCAATAGAGAAAATTGCTGTTTGAGCTGTGCTACAAATTCAGTTCCCTGAAATAATTTAGCATATATTAGAAATCCTAATATATCCTTCTAGGTCAATTTGGTTTTTAGCACCAATTGAAGTTAAATTCTTTGTGGAGGCTAACACCTGGGTATATTTAAGAAGGCAATATACTCACTTATCTTTTTAGACATAATTTTAAATTGATATTTTAGAATAGATTAACGTAAATGGAAATATTAAAAAAAATCCTGCCAAGTGAGAAATTCATAATTTGCTCACGGAGGACTGAAAACTACAAATCCAGTGTTCACTTACAATAAACTGGTCTTTGACTACTAAGGTTATGGCAATCAGAATTTCCAAAGCTTGAAGTCTGGGTATGAGATCTCACAGACTCCCCTTAGACCTCCCAGGTGGATTTAACTTCCAAATGCTGAAAGAAATCCAATGCTACTGGGAACACTACCAGCTGTATGTTTGGAATTGAAACCATATTGGTCAGGAAGGGTTTTAAAATCAAAAATAACGTGTTTTCTGTGTGAATCAATGAAGGTATGATTTTAACTTTGTCTGTCAGGGAAAGTATGCATGCACAAATTTTCTGAAAGGTCATTTCAAGGGGAAGAGGTGAGGTGGTACCTCAGTGAGCTCAGTGGCAGGGATGAAACATAAAAGGGCAAAGAACCACTGGCTGCCCTTGATTCACCACCCTTAAATCCTTCTGGGATGGCAGAAGCTGATTATTTCAGGCCCTGGCTTCCAGTTCAGTAACTTCATGTTACAAAAAATATGTATAACTGCATGTTTAGAAATTACCAAAACCGTGTGTCTCTCTCCCACATGAATTAACTGTCCTTCACATGTCCTATAATTACTTCCCTTACAGGTGGTTAACCAGCCCCTAAAGCTATTTTCTTTCAAACTTGTGTGATATCTTTTCGTGCTGTCATTTAAGGCAAAGAGAGATTAATCAATGACCAGACAGCTTTCACAGAGAATTCTATCCCTTCTGAAACAACAGCTCTACAAAAGAGAACCCATGAAACTCTGAGACATTTAACTGACTGCTGTTCTGGTTTTAGCAGGCAGATATTTTTGGCATGGCCCTTGCAGATGCCCAAGGAGAGATGTTTCCACCCAGAGGACATGTCTGTTCTCAGACTGAGTTTTAGTGTTCCCTTTCACCTTCCCTCTGGACAGTTATTAGCGACTTAGCTAGGTGGTTTCAGTGCTTACTGTCAGGCACAAGTGGATATTAATTTCAAAAGAGTGGATATTAGAACATTTTTCAAAATAAAAACTGTTACTGAAGTTGTTCTAGGGATTCTATACCTGAATGCATAATTTTCCCTTGTCTCTCTCCCAAAATACATATTCGAGGTAGTAGTCCTTAAATGTGCCTGTGCCTTTCTGAAGTCCCATGGACTTCTTTGGGCAGTTTGGTCAAATCAGTTGCTTAGTTTCTGACTCTTTTCTTGGATCTGTGAAATGGAAATACCTTCACTCACTTTTAATTATTTTTTTAAACACTCTGTCAGTGAACAGAATTTGGTGGCAAATGTTACTTTTCTTCGTTAATATTAATATCTGATACTAGTAGGTCATTTTCATAAAACAAACCTCTTGTAGATTTCTACTGCCATTCCCTTCCCTGTACAAGCCCAAGTGCCCTGGTCATCACTGCAATCACATTTGAAAAAAATAAATTTTTTGTGAAAACTCTCTGCAATTTAATTCAAATAGCTTTTACAGAATTTACATGACCTGTTACTCTATTGTCACTATTAAATGCCATTAGTGTCAGTGCTATTCATGGAGGCACGATGAAATGTAAAAAAGCCACTTTTACCCATGTTCCAACCTATTCCTATTATAGATATGTTTCTGCAGATTTTTTGTCTCTATTAGATCAGACTTTCACTGCCAACACCCTCCAAATAATTGGAAGCATTTTCTTCTTGTACAGCTAAGCAAATTGTACTTCTTTTTCTTCTGATTAAAAGATTGATTTTCTGAGATGTTACATTAATAATGATGATGAAGACATGGCAATAAGAGTGAAAATATAGCCTGTTATCAAAAAGACATTGATATTGGAACAGAAACAGAACAAGCTGCCTTGATTTCTTTACTTCAAGGGGACGTTCAGCAACCTAAAGACTTTAACACAATCTTCCAGGCTTCAGTTACATCCTGGTGCACAATAGAAGAAGCTGTCATTTCAGCTGTTTTGACATTCAAATACTGACTCTTCTAGTGAAATATGCTACATATTTTATATAACAAAGGAATGATAGGTAGAGAAAATCCCACCACAACAGCCATTTAACAAAAGATAAGCAAAGCAGACCAAATAAGTTACGAGCACAAGATCAAAATGGAGCAGAAATAAAGTCCTTCAGAGTGATGCTTTCATTTAACATATTCCTGTAACTTCTGTGTCCTAGCTTTATGTATTGTTAGTAAATAAATGGTGTATTCCTGATTTCTTTTAACTTCATTTTCCATGTTTTCAAAAATGCTGACTTTGTTGGTATGCTGGAAATAATACTTGATCTAAGTGACTGTCAGATTAATTTTTCATCAGGAGATGAGTATTTAGTATTTTATTTTTAACAGCTTGATAAATTGCTGTGCATTCTGTGCCTTGTGTCAGAATTTATTTTTACTATAGATTACCTAGCTGTTATCTGAAAATGATAATATTAATAAGATTTTTTGCTACCTTGTCTTTATATTCTTCAGGTTGGTAATCAGTTATCAAAACCGTTATAATCAGGAAATTTGACAGTAAGTGGACGGTATAAAAATCTTCAAACAGACTATTTTTCTTTGCTGCATTCAAATCCAAAGATTGTAGTTTCATCATATAAATATGTATTGCTCTTAGGAATCTACATATGTGCATGAAGAGATTACATGGAGTTCATATGGAATCCAAAAACTTTGAGCATTATAATGGATTATTTTAATCTAATAATAAAATATAAATAAAACTGGTTTGTTTTGGGTTTTCTTTCCCCCCAAAATGGCATATAACAAATCAGCAAGTAAACATAAAATTATGTATCTGTATGATAATGTCCCATGGATTCCCCCATCTATCATGTTTTTCATAGATTCTCCTTCCCTCAAAACTGTGTCACTTCTTTTGGCTTTATTAGTGGTGCAGAAGAAAAACTTTCCATTTGATACAAAAAATCCTTCTGCTTATTGGAAGGTGCAGCAGGATTTTAAGTGTACTGGGGTAGATTCTCAGCTGGCAAAAGCTAGTTTACACTAATTGATTCCTCTCAGCTTTCACGTGCAGGTAGAATTATGCTGGCAGGACACATAACCATGATTGTTTGAAATGTCTTCTTTTAAAAACTGCCTGAGAGCATTTGAGGGGCAGTACAGCAGCGGTGGTTCATATTGCACAGGAAAAATCCGCCAAGAAATAATGACTGGAGATTAGGACCATCTTCCAAAGAATAACATTTCACTGGGAAAAGCAAACAAGAAAAGGTGTACAGAGTAGTTTGTAGAGGGTTAGTCAACTGGTGTGACAAGCTTGTGCTACAGGATGCTGTGGCTGTGCAAAGCATTTCTGGTCAATCTTTTTCAGTGTGACCTTCATTGAGAAGTAGTGAAAAAATGAACTGTGCTAGACTGTTCCAACAGCATTAAAAAGGTCCTTTCCCTATTCAGAGCTACACAAAGCATAGACTTCTCTTGTGACTTTAGCTGAGGTTGTAGCAAATAAGAAGTATTGATTTGATCCAATCCATATATTAGATAACAAAAGATGAAAACAGAGAGTATGTTGGCATGTATTTTTTTGGTATCAAATGCATGTACATTTTTAAAGCCAATTCGCATGGAAAATCTGCTGGAGCTGAGAAATAATTAAACTTTCCCTTGTAAATGAATAAATGTGATTTTCTACCCTTGGTAGTATTAAATTATACAAACCTTAGGTCAGAGGAAAACTGTTGCATCATTGTTCAATTGGTGTTTCTCTGTTCTCTGAGCTTCTACATACTTGAAATTCTGGAAATAGGGGTTGTTGTTTGTTGGTTTGGTTTTTTTTCTCCTTTCATTCCTTTGAGCTAAGACCATACACCAGAGAAGAGTATACACCATAGTCTTATCTTTTAATTCCATTACTGAATTGAAAAGGCTCAGTGACACTTCATGAGAAATAGAAAGTCCATTGAGCCAAAGGAAATCACTGGAGCTTTTTTCAAAGAAAAAAACAGAAGCAGAAAGAGGTTATCCGATGAGATGAGGAAAAATTTCAGACCCTACAGGAAGAGAATAGATGTAACTCCAAGTTTGAGAATACTTATTTAATATGTTAACTACTCATACTTAAGGTACACATAAAAGAAACATGAAAGACTTGTTATACCATGACTGTAAGTAAAAGGAGTATCCATTGAGAACCCACTTGTTAAGGAACATTACAAGGCAAATTCCAGTAGCAAAGAAGTGCAGGTTAGGACAGATTTAGGTAAAATACTTAGATAAACTATTTTGTCAAAGATAACCTTTGAAAAATTTGCTCACCATCCACATTTGTCTGTTCAACAACCTATCCTTAGTCAGCTATGCTCAATGTAGCAAAGCTTTGGTTTTTTCAGATGATTGTTCATTAATCATTCATGGGGAGATTAGGTGATAGGGTCTAACTTTTCCAGAACATTCTGAATCTCTTCAATGTGTTGACCTCAAACCAAGCATCTGTTACGATATCAAGATGTTTTTTGATTAAATCTCTATGTAGATTTAGATTTGGGCACCCAGCATAGTACTGACAGTACTGTGGTAATACATTTATTTACAGACTTCTGAAGTAGACCAATATTCCTGTGGAATATTTAGCTAAGAACATTGTGTTTTCAGCTTTCTCTTTTTTTTTTTTTTAATCCCCATACTATTATGGAGATTTTTGTTTCCATCCAGAACAAAGTCAGAAGTAAACTTTTTAGTAACTTTAACAAAAGTGGCTTCTGGGCAAGTAGTTTTTCGGTTATTTAAAACCACTAACTTGTTCTTAGTGTGGTAGTGTCACAACAAACCATAAAATAAATACAGTTTAACATTATTAATGAAGAACTCAAAATACCAAAAGACACAATGGAAAATTAATAACTGACACAACTGACCACAATCTCCTAAAATGAAGCATTTAAAATTTTCAGCACAAAGCTGATGAGTAAACTGGTTATATAAAAATTTCCTTCAGTTAATCTGTAAAAGCCATCATAGGATTTGATTTAAAAATATATATTGTGAAGAATTATTTATGTTACTCCTTGGAAGGATAATGCAGTATTCTAGGAATTTGGGAATTTTACACAATGTTATCACTTACATATAATGCTTTTCTAGAGGAAGATAACTATGCTGTGTCTATATAATAAATTCCACAGTAGAGTGAGCTTCTATCATAAAGTTGGACTATTTTGGGTACGAAGTGGAACAGAATTATTTCTGTTGTTTAGGAGATTTTGGTAATGGCAAAAATGCATTCCTGCAGCAGAATTCTGAGTCTGATTTAAACAGACTTGTGATATAACCCATTTGAAAAGACCACTAAAAAAATAAACAAACGAAAAACCCGCTCTAGTAACAGCAGTGATAAGCCAAGAAAATGGTACAGATGGCTGAGTTTTTTATAGTACAAGTGAGATAAAGATAGAGATAGATATAGGTATTAATTTTCCTATGCAGCTCTGCCAGAACATGAAAAATTAACCTGACAGTTTACAGTTTCAATGTACATTTGATTTTCTCTTTAAGTTGTTTCAAATTCATTTACACATGTTCCCCCTTACTAGCTTTGTGAAGCACAGTGCCACAAATTCAAAAGGCTGAATATTGCAGAGAAGTTGATTCATATCTTCTTGCTGTTATCTGTCTCACTGCATCACTTGAACAAATATATGTCTTGCAGAAAAAAACCCCCCACTCACCCTGAAAGATTTGAGGCTTAAGCACAGAGATTCAGAAAGAAATATTAATTTCGACACAAAGAAATACTAGTTTTAACGCACTCCCATATCTGGTCAGACAACTTGTGGAGCCTTGTCATCATTGGCTTGCAATTTGACTACAGTTTGTGGGTGGAGTATTAGGTCACAATGGTGTATTTATGCTTATTTCTCATGTGCTTGTTTTTACTATTTAAACAGACAGAAGGCAGAGCATTATAATTTTTCTATCTGAGGCACCAGTGTATAACCACAGGCACCAGAGAATTGGAAAACTTATTACTCCTTGTCCTTCCTTCCTTCCTTCCTGAATTCCGTCCAGAATTCCTTCCAGAATTCCTTCCTTCCTTACCAGAAAATGTTGTTTTTCTAGATTTAAAAATCCTTTGAAAGAAGAGATAAATGCACTCAAGGAATAGTGTCAGCCCTTAGCAGCAGGGTCCTGGCAGAGGAACAGCCAAAGCAATCCCCATGTCTGGTGACGCCACCCCATCTCAGAGCTGAACAAAGTTACCAGTGGCTGCTTATTCAGAAACACTTGTCAATTTACTTTATAGATATTGCAGGAGACCAGTCTGTATCATTTAACCTTTCTTGCCTCCTGCCGGGTCTAAGACCTCTGCATTTTCTTGCGTTTCCTGCCTGACCTATAAATTATTGTTTTCCTAACTTCATGAAAACTACAGAAAGCAGCAGTTTAGGGAAGATCCAGTTTCAGGCATATTTTCTTTGATGAGACTAATTTAAAGCAAAAGTGTATTGTACAAATTGGCATGAAAAGACACTTTTTTTAAAGTTACATATTGAACAGAATTAGGCAAACAATTTCCAACTCCTGTCTTGAACACACATCACTGTTCATTCCTGCCAACTGTACAGAAATATAACAGGAGAAAGTCCAAATTTGGCTAATGTTAGCTGCAGAGATGGCTGGATACCAGAGAAATAACACCCCTTCTGCAGTTGTTAGGCACCTCTCCTAACCCCCACAGGTTTCAAGTGCCAAAAGACCTACATTGGAGAAAACTCCACTACTAACAATACTCAAAAGGTCAACCACATCACAGGCATGAGCCAAAAGTCAGCATGCCTTTTGGAGCTAGTTCTCCAAAGAGGTTCTCAGTCAACGGAAAATGGGCCACAGAGAGAAGAAAGAACAATTCTCTCTTCAGAGGAGAAAAATAAAAGTAAATGTTATCAATATTGTCCAATATGTTCACACTCAGATCTGGAACAACTTCCTAATGGTAATACTTTACTAGAGGTAATTTGCCCAATAATCGACTATAGGAGGATTTTTTCACTATTTTCCTCCTTTTTCCCTGTCCCTTTCTTTGTATTTGGCTTTTTCATGTTTTTATTTTTGCAAACAATTCTGCCTAAGAGACATTAAGGATTTAATGACCTGTGAGCAAGTATATTTTCTGACTTATTGAGTCATCTTCCTCTTAGTGTTTTCATTTCATTAGCAGTAAGTGTTTTCTCCTCCCCCCTCTTTTGGCTGGTCTCATCATGCCATGGCGAAGCAAATTCAGTACAAGATTCCTGCTCCAGAGATAATAATCTGATGGGCACAAGCAATTATCCTGAAATAAGAAATCCAGAAGGAGAGAAATTAAAGCACTGTCAGCAGAGATCAGGAAAGACACTGCCAAAATCCGTGTATTGGGTGAGAGTTGAGCAAAGAACTACATAATCAGATAAATGAAGATAATCAAAGAAATGAGGAAGATGAAAAAGTTATTTCAGTGTCATATTTAGGATGTGCCAGAATAGGAATCTTGTCTTAATATATTTTTTTTATATATATAGACGACTTACACATGAAAAAAACCCAACACCAACAGGGACTTCAAACAGCTAAATGACAGCAGAAATTTAGGGCAATGGAATCATTTGGCTAGAATTAAAGCTGGTGTGTTTTTCTTTCATTGATACCATTAACAATTTAAAAGGAAGAGTCAAATATCTAGGGAAAAAAAAGGCACCACATAAGAGGTTGAAGAGTCTTCTGTATTTCTACTTTTCTACTATAAGAAATGGCACGCCACAAAAACCTGCAATCAGTATATTTGAATTTCTCCAATGTAATTAAAATCCATTTAAAACAAATTTGCAGATGCAGAATCTTCATCTGTACTTGACAGAGATATTTATCTCTCCAGAGGTTTCAATTTAGCATAGATCCTCCTGAAAAACCAACACATTTATATGTCCCAAGAGTATTTGAAAGATAATTGTGGATTCCAATAATTTTATCTAGATCAGAAATTCATGGAAAAAAAGCAACATTCCATGAACAAGTTATGAGAATTAGGGTCTATTACTATATTATCTTTTGCTACTGAAGGAATCATATTAAACAGTTGTGATCTATAAAATAATAAATATACTGCTGTACTACATATTACTGTTTTAGTTCTTTACTTAAACATTTTGAATATGGCTGAAATATGTCAGATGAAAAAACCCCAAATGAACAAACAAAAGGCCCCAAACAAAAACCCCAAACGAAACAGCAACAAAAAAACCCACTATTTATTTTCTATATATGGCTTGTTTAGTTCAAAAGTTGGACAAGAACCACTGGAAATATTTGCTGTTTTATGTCTTCATTTGACAGAAATTAATTTCTTCTAGTAATTAAAATTGATAAAGGAAAACCTAATGGAAAAACCTCTCTTTTCTGACACTCTTTTGTGCATCTTTTCTTTATATAAATATTGAATTTATTACTCCTGTACAAACCAGACTACAATTTAAATTGTGTCATAACCAAGATGATATCAAGAAGAATTCTTGCATGCATCAGCTGTTCCCTGCAACTCTTTTACTGGCATAATTCCTGCAAGTAATGGTTTACCTAGCTATTGAATCAAGAGCAAGACAGATAAACACACAGGAGATACAGACTGTAAGGTGCCAATCGCATCTGGGGAAGAAGGACACATAACATATTTGTTTCAGACAGACTTCATTACTAGTTTTTCTTTAAACAACCATTCGTTATTGTTCAACTGATTAGAAATATGACCTCTGGGTTTTTTTCTCATACTCTTCATGTTGTTGGCAATGCCATTTCACATTTGGTGTCTTAGCAGAGTTTCAAATTCTTTGAACTTCCAGCTGCATGTAACAAAAAATAGTTAAGCTTAAAGTTTACTACCCTAAATTTCAAATGTTGCACTTTATGCCTGAAGTGTATTCCTTTTTAATTCCTGATAGCCTTGTTCTTTCATGCAAATAAGATTTGATCAAGAGGTTAGGTACAAGCAATCAAAGTCAACCTGTCAGAACCACATTTGTGTCAACTGACTTGACCAGCAAAAAGAGAAGGTTTCTGACAGTTTCAAGACAGAAAATATATTTACATATTCGTTTACACCAATACATTTTCCAGTTAGAGGAATTTGTTTTGACAACCTCCACATTTCAAGGTGCATCACGATAGCATTAGTGTTATATGTTTTTGCAAAGCACTTAGCACAAGATAAAGATCTGGCAAAATTAATAAATTGCTGCATCTGCTGTGCATTTTTATGCTGGATTTGTATAAAATCTTTCACCTATAATTATAATCAGATGCATAAATTCATGACCAATTCTAGCAATAAATGCTCTAACTTACTACTCTGATTCTGACTCTGGTTCGTTTTGTTTGGAAACTTCTAAGAGCATCTGACACCTGGTTTTCATGATTTCAAGTCCATAGACATGATAACATAGTCACCAAAGTCAAGGATGAGGGAAGTATAAAGTCACTCAGAAAGATCTCAAAGGCTAATACCAATGATTATTTATCTTATCATAAACTGTTTGGGTTTTAAATTGGTGTGGTGTAAACAATCCTAAGTAGTCAAATAGAGTGATCTGAAGATCTATGTCATAGCTCTTTCCATTCTGTGTTTCACTAAACACATCCCTACAACATGCTAAGGGACAGTGAAGGCAGACTTTCCACAGCCATGTTTTTTGATTCAACTCTAAGGCTTGCATTCAAAGCCCAAAAGAATCTTTGTGACCCCTGAATACATTCACTTGGTACTTATGTTCACCTGCTTGGCTGCTGGTATTCCAGAAATATTTGGTAGACCAGCTGTCATGAAATAACAGAAGTAATTTTGGTGTCTTAATAGTTCACAAGTCAAAAGGCAAACAGAATAAGCAAACTGGTGATTATCTATGTACTGGAAGATAATTGTATAAGTTGAGCAGCAGGAAATTCCCAAAACAGGATTTTCTTAGTGATTGATTAAGTGTAAAGTGAACTCAACCACTCACAAAATTATGGAGGCTGAAAGAGGCCCCTGGAGAACCAACTCCTGCTAAAGCAGGAGCACCTAGCGCAGGCTGCCTAGGACTGTGTCCAGTCAGGCTCCAGCTGTCTTCAAGGATGCAGATTTCAACACCTCTCTGACAAACTGTGCTAGCTCTTAGCAATCCTGACAGTAAAAAAGTGTTCATGCAGAACCTCCTGTCTATCAGTTTGTGCCACTTCTGATCTTGTCACTGGGCACCATTGGAAAGTGTTTGGCTGCATTCCTCTTCTCACTCTGCCTTCAGAGATTTATATACACTCAAAACCCCTGCCACAAACTTTATCTTCTCCAGGCTAAACAGTTACAGCTTTATGTAATAGTCTTAGAAATTCTTGTCCTCGGTATTTCGAGGAAGAAATTGGGTTGACGTTTCTCTGCAGCCAAGTCAAGGATATCTGATCTCCAGCCTACAATCTGTACCACAACAATCAACACAGTCTGCAGCTTGCTCATGTGTCACCTCACCTCACAGGCCTTTTTGCACACACTTGGGGTCTCAGCAGATGCAATGGGAGCTTACCTTACAAACTTGCCTGCATGACTTGGAAGGCACTCGCAGAAACATACAGAATGAAAAAGGCATCCGAAGTGGTACATAGTGTTATTTATGATCAGTAATAACAGTTATGTATGAAGAAGAATCAAATAACTGACAATGACAAGAAGGAACTACAACTCTTAAGTAACATATTGCAGACATGACATTATAAAAGCTGATTCCTATTGGATTGTTTGATTAATTTCTGTTGTGGTAAATAACCAGCAAGGTATTGACTAGCAGACCTTTTAGCCATAAATCTTCAGGAAAAGTGCCTTTTAAGAGAAAAGTAGGAATAACATGCCTCAGTGGAGACTGAGAAAATAGCAAGTATAGCTTCTTATGAAGCTTCTGGAGTACTAGATAATTGATTTTTAGGCCCCAAGGCTAGAAATACCAATATGGAATAGAGATGAACAATGCAAAATAATGAAATAAAACTTGGTGGATTCATAGCTCCTGCCAGTGAACAGCCTCCAAGGACTCAAACTGAAATGGGACAAAAATGTCTCACTTATTAAATGGCTTTTGATTTGGGGAAGAATGGGAGAGAGAAAAAAACCCTACAACTGAGTTTCGAAATGAGCCTTTTGTTAAGGCAATCAGCCTAACTGGGCTCTTTTTTTTCTGCACTTGAAGACTGGAAACACATTACTAAAAAGCTGCTTCAGCACTTTCAGCTTAATCAGAATCCTAGAAGCACAAAAAATAAAGGGACAGGTTCTAACAGGAATAAAACCAGTGGACTAACTTTATTAAAAGAGTGTCTATAAGCAAAAAGAGAGAAAGGAAATATAATTTAGGTATCAGAAAGAACTTAATTTATAACTGCTATACAAATTACTTCCTGAGCAGAAAGAACCCAGATGAATGAATGTACAATTATGTCCATCCATGTCACATTATTAGAAAGTGGGGGAAAAGGGCAAATTCTACAAGTAGCATTATTCAGGGCCAACAACTTCCTCAAAGGAATGTCCTCCCGATTTCTTCACGAAGGCTGTTTGAGTCTTGTTAATTAATGTAATTTCACACCAGTTGTTGTAATAACCTATTTTTAAAACTGCATTTCCCATTGCAAGCATTTTTTCAATAAAATAGAGTAACTTTTTTTGCTAGTTAGACCAAATTGCAATGAAGAATAACTTGGCTAATGATAAAATAACCTCACCACTGGTCACAGAAAATTTAAAATACCTTCAGCTATAATCTGATAGCATTTAAGATCCTCTTCTAATGGATACTTGTGGTTTTATTAGAAATAGAGCTTTCAAAGGTCTAGCATTCATTTCCCCAGTGATAATTCCTACTTGTGCTCACACATATAATATAGCTTAGAGGAGGAAAAGGTAAAAAAAGGAAGATTACCCTCAGTTTTCAATAATCTGTATTTATATCCTGTGATTCTTATTTAAATATGTTGGTATAGCCTTTGAACGCAACTCCCTGCAAAAAGTACAAGCACCTGTTTTTCACAGAATTGTCAATGTGTTATTTTTTTATAGATAAATAACCTTTGCTGCAGTTGCTGCTGTTAGCCATAGAGGCTCTCCAACAGCTTCTTGATTACATCATACTTCGGTTTTTCACAAAAATAAACTAATGCTGTAGCAACATGATATTAAATGATAATGTGAACTTGTTTATAAGCTCTCTAGTGACCTTTAGGTTGTTAATAGGGATAGAGAAAGGTATAGAATAAAAATGGGTGTAAAACAGTAAAGACCATAGCCTTTCTTCCCTAGACAGCACATAAAAATATTCCACATGGAAGAGTGTTTAATGAAGTTTAATGAAGGGGAAAATAGCAAATTATTTTCTTATTCATACATCTAAATCTCTGCTTTTCATATTTCTCCTCCCCTTATAAAGTTGACCGGCTGAAGGGCATGAACAGGGAACAATAGATTGTCTTATCAGTGAGGCTATAGAAAGCAAGCATATTACACTGCTCCTTGACTAAACAACCAAATTACAGATTTTTAAAACATCAGGAATATATTTTGCTCTTTTTTTAAAGTCTAATAAAAACAGGGCACTCAGTGCAGAACAAAATTTGATGTTAGAGAAGTAATCAAACCTCATTTGTGGAGTCTGAGGTCCATTCCTGTCCCTTCAGACTAGGTTAAAAGGAGCAGGAAGACTAATATTATAGCTATAACGAGAGGGAATGTAAGGCTGGGAAGTAGGTTAAACATAGCTGCAACCTGGCCTTGGTCTCCTTCACTACTAGTTTCTACACTTCAAAAGAAATCACTGTAAATCTTTCTCATGAGAAAGAAACTAAGGAAGGAGAAATGGGAAAGCTGCCCGCTGTGTCAATAATGAGTTTGATCACATGGAGCTCTTTGAACTTAAGGGTTGAGAGCTCATGAGCAAAAATTAAAGAACAAGTCAACAAAGGAAATTTTGGTGTTAGAGTCTACTACAGGCCATCTGATAAAGAAGAGGAAGTAGATAAGAAGTCCGTTTGTCAAGACTGGGAATCATTCTGCTTACAGGCCCTGAGCTTGGTAGGGGACTTTAACTGACTGGAACATCTGGTAAAGTAGCCCAACAAACTGCAAGTAGTCCAGGAAACAGCTCCATTGCGGGTAGCATTCTTGAATGGGTGATGGAGACTCCAACCGAAGAACAGTCATTGCTGGATCTGTTGGTCACTAATGGAGAAAAACCTACATGTGACATCAAGACTGTTGGTAATCTGGGCTGCAATGGTCATGCCATGGTGAAATTTTGTCATTGCTAACAGCCAACATGGCTTCCTTAAGGGGGAAATGTGCCTGACAAATTTTGTGGCCTTCTACAGTGGGGTTAGAACATTTGTGAATGAGGGAAGTGTGACTGAGGCCAGCAGCCTTGAACTGTGCAAAGTATTTCACACTGTCCTTTACAACATCCTTGTCTCAACATGGTCTTGACAGGTAGAGCACTCATTGGATAAGGAGCTGGCCAGTTGATCTGGCTCATAGAGGTGTGGTCAACAGTTCTGTGTCCAGGTGGACCAAGTGATAAGTGGTGTCCCTCAGATGCCTGCATGGGACCAATATTATTTAATACCATTCTCATTGACATGGACAAGATATCGAGGGTACCCTCAGCAAGTTTGGTGATGACACCAAGCTGCGTGGTGCAGCTGACATGCTGGAGGGAGGGGTGCCATCCAGAGGGACCTGGACAGGCTGGAGATGTGGGCCTGCATGAAACTTGTGTAGTTAAACCAGGTCAGTGCAAGGTCCTGCACCTGGGTCAGAGAAATCCCAATCACAAATACAGGCTGGCCAGAGAATAAATTGAGAGCAGCTCTGAGGAGAAAGATTTGAGGTAGCTGGTGGATGCAAAAATTAATATGAGCCAGTAATGTGCACTCACAGCTCAGAAGGCAAACAATCTCCTGGGATGAATCCTAAGCATGATGGCCAGCGGGGTTCTGGTGAGATCACACCTGGAGCAATGTGTTCAGCTCTGGGGTCTCCAGCACAAAAAACATATACCTACCTGCTCAAATGGGTGAGAATAAGATCAGAACAAGATCAGAACATCTCCCATTTGAGAACAGTCTGGAAGAATTGGGATTTTTCAGCCTGGAGGAGAAAAAGTTTAAGGGAGACCTTAGAGCAGCTTTCCAGTACTCATAGGGGGACTACAGGAAAGATAAAGAGGGGCTATTTATCAGGGCATGAAGTGACAAGACACTGTAATATATTTCCATATTATATGCTTACAATATATATACAGGACACAGGGTAATATAATTAAATGGGCAAAGGTTTAGATTAGCTGTTAGGAAGATGTTTTTATTGGGTGAGGGTGGTAAGGCACTGGAACACTGCCTGCAGAAGCTGTGGAAGCCCATCCCTGTGAGTGTTCAAGGCCAGGCTGGATATGGCTCTGAGCAGTCTGGTGCAGTGGAAGGTATCCCTGGCCATGACAGGCACAGTGGAACTACATTGTCGTTAAGGTCCCTTTCTATCCAATGATTCAATGATTCTAGGATTCTGATTTCCTGTCAAAGTCAGAAGCAATGCACATCACAGGCTCTACTTCCAAAACCAAGCCACCCCTCTAGAAAAACACCTCTAGATAAAAAGAAGACACAGTTGCATTTAAGTTGTTTTATGCTTCTCAGAAAAAACACTTGTGCTCAAGCCTCAGTAACAAGCAGTAAGACCCAACAGGAATGGATTTCAGAGAAAAATTACTAGAGGTCTGGCATCCACACTGTATGCTAGAGGAATAATTTCTAGAGACTAGCTGTAGTTTTGTTCCATGGATTATAGATTTAACTGTTGTGAACTTGCTGAAGTCACATATACACAGAGCAACTCCTTTGACATTGCTTTTTTATCTACCATTTTTCTGTACAGGCAGATTTTGAGAATGAAGAAGGAGCTCCCACAGAGCTCCCACTCCCCACTCCTTGGCACATATCAATAATACTCAATGATATGTCAATAAGAATAATTAAATTCAGGAAATAGTAGGAGAAATTTTACAAAGCTTAATTGCTCTACAATTTTTATGTTTCATCTTAGTGGATTAAGTAGAAAAACTCACACATTCTTGAATAATCATGTAGTCATGCTAATACCCAAGACAAAGAGGACCAATGATGTCGAGGAAATGTTTGCATCTGAAACAAAGCTAGGCTTCAACAGAGGGCTTTCATGTACAATGCATGGTAATACAAATAATGCAATGGAGTAAATTATCACAGCACAGCTGCAAATTAAAACCAACTCCTAATAGCCCCTAGTTCATATAGATCTTACAAACTTAACTGCATCTTTCAGATTTTCAAAAATAAGTCTGATTAGAAGACAAGAGAACAAGTTTAGCAAGCTATTTAAAGAGCATAAATCAGTCTTTTTTTAATGAGATCTTTTCTTTATTCTTTAAGCAAATGTCTTACAATCATGAGAGAAGGATAGTAGGAAGGATTCTAATTTTTCTAATTCAACCTTCTTTTAATGTTACTGTAATGATTCCTTTCCCTAGGGATTTTCACACCACTTGACATGCTTACATGATTCTTCTAGGTCAAATTTAGGTTTCATTTATCTGCAGTAAATTCTTAGAGTTAGATCTTGCCCCACTAAGAATCAATAGCAAAACTTTTGTTTACTCATCTGGGCTTAGATTTTCATCTGAGTTTCCTTTACTTCCTTTACTCCATTCCTTGCCTCTGTTGGAGGCACATCAGATTTAAATTTGGGTCACCAGAAGTAACTTAGCAGTTGAAGGAATGAACAGGGATCATATGCAATGTGTACTTCAAGTGTTTGTACTGTAATAGCACTTTATTATTTATTTGGATGCCATTAAATGTTGGTTTTTATAAGCCAAATTGAACAACACAGAAAATAATTTTTTTTAATTTAAAAGAGCCATTTACACAGTTTATCCACACATTTATTACACAACAAACATTATTAAAGTTTCATTATTTAAGCAAATTATCTATTAAATCAGTTTTCTCTGGGGAAAAACAATCACTGGTGTAAAATGTGATAGCTACACCCAAAATATATTTGTAAAATGTTAAGAACTGCTTCTGTTCAAACAGATCAAGCTCTACAAGAAGAGACTGAAATTATACAAAGTCATCTACTGATTGCTACTAGGCCATCTACTGATTGCAATACTTCTACTACCTTCAAGTCAGATTAAAGTAAACCAAATAAAATTACCTGTAGTAATTAGTCTGTTTAAGTCTTCTTTAAAAGTTTCATCTCATATTTATTAAGCTTGTAAAAATAATTAAAGAGAGATAGAGACACATTGATAGAGAGATTGAAAGTTAGAGAGAACACACTGGCCATCCGGGGGAAGGAGGGAAAAAAAAGCACTCCCTAAAATCTTGTTGTTCTGAGGTCTTTTCTGTATACTTATCAACAACAATCAGGAAGTGCCTTCTATTGCCTGATAATTGATGTACTGTTACTGCGGTTGCTTCTCTATGAAATTCTCTATGAGCCTTTGCTACTTGCTAATAACAATCCTATGATTCAAACAAGCCAAAAACTGACAACCTTTTCTTTCAGTTTTAGTTTCCTCTGTAAGAATTGCACATCTTCCACACCACACATATCTCATAGTGTATGTCATCGAGGTACTTCAGCACAGCAGCAGTGGCATTCTTGAGAAAAAAACCAGAAACATCTAACACACAGCAATAGTTTTGGGCTTTACTGAAGGCAAGGATCAAGTTGCTAAACATCTTGGTGAAAAATTTTCTAGCAGAATGGAGAGTGGGCAAAGAAATCGCATTACTGAGCAGGGAAACACAGAAGGAAAATTCTAACTTCCACTCAAGCTCCAGTAAGAACAAAAGAAGTAAGAACAAACATTTTTTAATGTCCCTTTGGTTTGGGATTATATTCTACCAACATACAAATGAGACAAAGTTGTGTCTCTGCACAGTCCTAAATCTACCCCTTATACTTCTTTTTCCTATCAAAAGTAGTAGTTCGTTTTCTGTTCTTTGTTTTTCCCTTCAGCCTTTCTTTTTTTTATCCCAGCCAAGAGATAAAGTAATTTCAATGATGGTAGTAGAACGCAGGTTTTTTTCCCTAGTTAAAAAATAGTGGTGTCCTTATCTAAAATCTTCTGAACTAGTTTTACATATTTTTAAAGTGATATTTCTCACCTGTCCATTACCCTTTTTGTTACTATACTGTTCAAACAGAAATATCCTTCCCGGATGCAAAATTCCTAAAGCATCTAGTCTCATTCAAGATTTATGACAGCTCAAAACATAAAGGAGACACAGTATATTTCCCAGGCAGCCACATCTAAGAGTGGTCCTAATTATGGCCAGCATTTTAAATTTTTTTCTTGAGCACATCATGCCCAGCATCCAGAGCATTCAGGAAAGGGTCAGAAGCAAAAATGTGATACCCACAGGAGTATGTCAATGCCAATAAGAGAAAACAGTGATAATCATATTCAGAAAGAAAAGGGTAGGGGAAATCTATGAGGCAATATTCCTATTTCAAATCAGCTCCCTCCATGTCAGCTTCCTTGGTCACAGGGAAGAAGATTGGTAAAGCACCTGTTCCTGTTTTCATTAAACTCATTAAAGCCAAGCATTAAGGAAAGATCTGGAAGCAGAGAGCATTAAAACAGTATATAACTTGGTGTTAAAAAATGTCCTCCAAACGTGAAATAAATCATATACTTAGGAAAAGGCACATATATCAAAAAGAAAGAAAGCTACACCGATAAACAAACTACCTGACTGCCATTTATCAAGTACAGCTTCCAAAATTATCCACTGCTTTTGAAATAATGTATATTAGTAAAATTAATAAAATATTAGTATCAACAAACGTTGAATGCCAAAATCAATAGTCCACAAAGACATGATCATACCTGTGTTATATGCACATCTGAGAAAATTAGAAAGACAAAAGCTCATAGATCATAGTTTTTCACTACATTATACACATAAACTTGCCATAAATCTCTCTTTATTTCTCCACAAAAATAAGTAGTTTCCTTGGCAAAATAACAATTTTGCATCTATATAATACACATATTTAAGAACACCATCTACCATTACTATCAAAATATTTCCATGTATTATGTTTTCAAAATGTTTTACTTAAATAAACTGTACTTTACTTTGGGTGATTCACAAAGCAACTGAAAACCAATCTCCTTTTCATATTTCCTGCAAGTCCTAAATGGACTAGCTTTCACAATCAGAAGAGGAGTTCAATGTTAGCAGCCTCTCTTAACATATATCTGCAGCATTATTTGTGATATAGCACTGTCCTCAAGAGAGGAGAAAAAAAACCTCAAACCAAAACACTAATCATCTGCCTCCAGCATTTGGAAGAAGAAAGGGAATTTTGCAGTCATCAATATTCTTATCAGTTGCTATAGTAATGCCTGGCAAAAACACTGCGTGAGAAATCTCCCTGAGAGTTTGGGAGATAGTCTCTACTCCTTGGCTTAATTGTTTCTTTGGTGATTCTTCTTGCCTCTTAGTTTGACTTGGTGACAGTCTGAGTGACTTGAGTGGAATTAAAAACCCTGAAATTGTCCTGTACAGCAGCCCAGAATATCCAGTCTGCAAAAGTGAGAAGAGAGCATTTCAGAGTATCATTTTCCATGAGCTTCTTCTGATAACTGTTTTTTACCTTGTTCACTGTTCGGGCACATCGCTGTCTTCCCTCTAATACCAGCCCCAGGATTCATTAGGCTCAGTGTGCGGGTGGATCAGTTACTTTGCCTTGCCTCCTTTCTAAAGTGAGTTTCTGCCAGTTCAGGTCATTGATTCATCTGGTACAAAGTCACACAATGTTAGCCATGGCACAGGGCAAAAAGTTTGATACTGTGGATGGAGTGGGAAATGGAAACAGGAAGAATACCCTTTCTTGGAAACATATACTGGACTCTTCTTAAGTCACATAGCTACAGCTTTTGGGTGCCTCTCTGGATCCCAGAACATGAAAGTTTATTCCATGTGTGCACAATGCCGGTAACATTTCAGGATCCTGCCTGTCACATGTAATGAAAAGGGGTCTTAATAATGCTGTGTGCACACAGAGTTTGGAAGACAGTGTTTTAGAATTCTAAAGAACTTAATGGTTGAGACTAAAAATATAATTACAGCACTGTCACTGCCAGCCTACTCTAAGCATTAAACATGAGACTGAGGAAAGTAGGGAATAGGTGTAATATTAGAAGAGTTCTGAGACATTAGCACCTGTTGTCTGCCTCCTTGCATTTCATAGTATTAGCTACACTACATAGGGCTTTTGCTGTTTCCACAACAGATATTTGCATACCAGAGGAGACTTGTGTAATGAACTGTTCAACAGACAAAAAAGAACATGTCACTACCACTATTTCTGTGTTAAGAGGGTCTGGTTTAGAAAAGAGATTTTATTTTAACACCGATTAAGAAGAATTCTTTTTAAAAATTGTAGAAATCATAAGATAAATAAGCAATAATAATTAAACAAATAATGAAACTAATTAAATTCAACAAATTAAAGATAGTGATGTATAAAACAACCCTTTACATGTTGCTCATGAGAACTAGAGTAGGATCCTAAAACCAGAATTCCATTAACTGGAAATAATCTTTAAAACTTTGTTCACCATCATGCAGAATGAATAGTATCTAGCAGAATCACTGTGAATGTTTGTAAAGCAACTTGCAAGTCCCCAAACTACGAATTTGGAGTCTGACTGTAGCATCAGCCTACTGACTGAAAAGAGTTTAAAAGGTTTTCAGCTAAGCCAGCAGGGGTGTAGGAACACCAGCCTGGCAGCCAATAAGCTCTGTCTAAGTCACTAGAACAGAAGAGAAAGAGGCAACAGGGGAATTATACCCGCTTTTTAGACATTTTTTTTAATTTACAGCTTAGGGTACTTTATTTACTGTGATTTGTTGGCCTTTATCCATACAGAGTAAAGTCTCATCTTTCACATAGTTCTGGGTATTTTTCATCTGTCTGCCAATGGTCTGAAAGCAAAAAGCTCTGGTAACACTCTCAGGATTTTGACTGCTTGAATAGTTCTTTGACAGCTTCAGCAGTGGATTGGTGGTTGAAAAATCCTGCTATCCAAGGTTAAATTTGAGTGGCAGCAGCAGAGTCAGAAAAGCTCAAAAAAATTACCTAGGAATGCAGTTTAAAATAGACTACTTTAAATAGACTAGACAGACTTTAATCCATTTTATTAGCATTACATATATACGCAGGGTAGCCCTAAAGAAATTATCTGGATAGGACATGAGGTGCCAAGGCCAGATTAAAGTAACTATTTAGACAGAAATGGACCTCTGATGTGAACAGCATCTTCTAACTTGAATTTAACATGTTATGTGAGTAAGTCCTTAAAAACATAATTCTTCATCCAAATATTGGCAGGAGAACTCCTGGTGCTTCTCTCTCACACACACACATGAACAAACCAAAACAGATCTGAAGAATTTAATTTTGAAAAACCAAATACAATATTTAAGAATTCATAGGAAAAAAGTTCCTGTGCAATGCCTGGGGAAGTTTCCATGACAAATTTAGAGGAAAAAATGCTGATAATTATCATGACCCAGATTGCCTAAATGCATCTGTATGAGAAATACACTGGGGCAAGAACCTCCCAAAGCTCTACTGGAAATAATTACAAATGCATTTATTTGTAAGTTTTTCCAGCATGCCACTTTTGGTCTCTGCACATCTGATATGGTTTGATCCTTCACTTTGTACCACTTTAATGTAAGCCCCATTTATTCCAGAATTCTCAGAATACTTCTAGTCTCCTGTATGCCTGTAACCTGAACTTATATATATATATATATATATACACATATATATATCCATGTATGTGTGTATGTATATATATGTGTGTGTGTTTGTATATATATATATATACATACACACATTTTTTATTTTTTTAGTTATTTATTTATTTATATAGGAAAATAAGTTAACTTAATCTAAAAGTGTGTGCATATTATAACACTGGGTTTGATCTCTTCTATTCAAGAACTGAAGGGGGAAAAAATCCCCAAAACTGACCAACTAACAATCCCCTAAAAACCCATCAAAAATAATAACCAATCAAGCAAACAAGAAACAAAGCAACTAAAAATTCCTAAAGTCATCTTAATTTTAAGAGTATCTTTTTACCTCTTCCATTAGAATTTGTTCATGCAGTCCTTTTCACTTTCAGAAGTACTCTGACAAAATGGTAAATACTTCTAGAAAATGCATATTCATTCATTAGGTTATGCACTAAAAATTGATCTATAGTGTTACTTGTCCTGCACAAACAGTAGCATGAATTTTGAAGTGTTTTCTGAACTAAGAAAGACAAGAATTAATACTAGTTAGAAAGCCTGGGTTTTTCCCCATTCATGTCACAATGAGGGAGTAATTTTTCCTGCTTAAATTATTCTTCATAGGATTTTTAATTTTTCTTTCCTTAAAAAAAGTTATGTTATTTGAAACTCTGCTAGCTAAACTGGGGAAATTTACTATTTATGTATTCTCTTAAAATAAAACAGAGAGAAAAATTAGTTTTCTGAATGTCTCATACAATGGCTACGAAGTCTATGCCATCACAACATTTTAGAGAGAAATTGCCTCCCTGACAATTTCAACTTTTACTACAACTGTTCTATACAGTTACTTACATGGGAAACCAGTATTAAAAAAATACCCATTTTATATCTTTACTAAGATATTAAGAAAATACACATTCCATCTTTAGATGAGATGGAAATTCAGAAGCATGGTGGCCTTACTTCACCAGAAAAAATTTCTTAGATCTCAAGCTCATGCTTTCTATCATTAGCAGTCCACTAATAACTTTTCCCATCACTATTTTTTGTAGCACTATATTTCTGCCCTGCAGTTGGAATGCAGTTCTCTGACAGGACCAGGAAACATTTCACTGTACACTGTGATATGTTCCGAACTTTACTCCTTTAATAGTTTAAGCTTTGCCTCCAGCTGCTTTCTTTTCTTTCCAAACTCAATAGCTCATCCCCAGATCTCCACTGGTGACTACGTACAAGAAAGTGGCCACTTTTGCTTGATGTGCAATTTGTAGATTCCACTGGTACCACTAGGATGTGACTGGCAAAGTAGTTGTCCAACATTTTGTTTTCCATCCATACCATTCAGAAGGACCTGGACAACCTGGACAAGCTGTTAAAATTCCATTGGAATCTCTTGTGGTTTAAGAAGAACAAGTTCAAGGTACTTCAGCTGGGTCAGAGTAACCCCTGGTATTCACACAGGGCTGGGGATGAACAGAAGGAGAGCAGCCCTGGGGAGAAGGACTTGTGGGTGCTGGTGGATGAGGCTGGACATGACCCAGCCATGGGCACTCCCAGCCCAGAAAGCCAAACGTGTCCTGGGCTGCATCCAAAGCAGCGTGGGCAGCAAGGGAGGGAGGGGATTCTGTCCCTCTGCTCCTCTCTGGTGAGACCCCACCTGGAACCCTGCATCCAGCTCTGGGGTCCCAGCACCGGAAGGACATGGACATGCTGGAGTGAGTCCAGAGGAGGCAATGGAAATGTTCAGAGAGATGGAAATGTAAAAGAACTGGGAATGTTCAGCCAGGAAAGGAGAAGTACTTGAAGAAAGATGGAGAAGACAAGAAAGATGAAGAGAGCATATTTACAAGAACATGTAGTGATGGGAAAAGGGGTAATGACTTTAAATTGAAAGTTAGTTTACAGTAAATATTAGGAAAAAAATCTTTCCTTTGAGGATGGAGAGGCACCGGAACAGGTTGCCCATAGCAATTGAGGATGCCTCTTTCCTCAAAGTGTTCAGGGTCAGATGTGATGAGGCTTTGATTAGCCTGGTCTAGTGGAGTATGTCCCTGCCCTTAGAAGGGGGATTGGAGCTAGATGACCTTTAAAGTCCCTTCCAGCCCAGGACAGTCTATAATTTCTCTATTCTCTGGTTTTCTGGGTTGATTTTGGCACAAAAAAAATGTATGTTTTTCACCTTCTGAGAGGCAATGGCATCTTTGTCTGTTCAGAATCTTATCAGTTACAGAGCATTTTTTAATATGTCCTTTTAAAACTTGTTATACAGCCAAAATCTTCCCAGGATCTGCTCAATTTACTCATAACAAGATTTATAAAATATACCTGTATTTTTTTAACATCTGGCGTAAGTATGGCTATCCTCATGAAAATGCAACTTTAAAATGGCAGGAAAATTTTAAATTACTGCAAGGTCTGCTAGTGCAGTCTTTGAAGTGCAGATGTGTCATGTTTTAACCCAGCCAGTAAACAACTCCCACGTAGCCACTTGCTCACTTCCAGACCAACGGGATCAGGGACAGAACCAGAAGGGTAAAAGGCAGAAAACTTGTGGGTTGAGATAAAGGTAGCTTAATATGTATAGGAAAAGCTACATATGCAAGCAAATCAAAATAAGGACTTAATTCACCCCTTCCTATGGGCAGGCAGGTGTTCAGCCATCTCAGTGAGAGCAAGGCTCCATCCCATATAACTGTGTCTTGTGGACATCACCACAGATGTTCCATCCTTTCCTGCTTTTTTCCCTCTCTTTATACACTGGGCATGATGCCATACAGTCTGGACTATCCCCTTGATCAGTTGGGGTCACCTGTCCTGGCTGTGTCTCCTCCCAACCTCCCAGGCACCCCCAGCTTCCTCACCATTGTGGCAGTGCAAAAAGCAGAAAAGGCCTTGGCTCTGTGTGAGCCCTGTTCAGCAATAACAAAAACATCTCTCCATTATCAGCCCTGTGTTCAGCACAAATCTGAAACATATCAGCCTTATATCAGCCACTGTGAAGAAAACTAATCCTACCCCAGCTAAAACCAGCACAAGAGGTTTCAAGAAAGTAAGTTCTGTCTTGTATATGAGGGCTAAAACTTATAAAATATGTGGGATCTCTCTTGTCATGCCGACTGTCAACAAAGCCAATTCAAATCAGCCTGGACATAACAAACTGAAACTTCACTTCTGGAATAAGCTATCTACATGGAAAGGATAGGAGCAGCCTAGAATAGTTTTCTTAATTCATAGATGAACCCTTTCTATTTTTAAGGGTCACTGGATATCAATGCACCAATAAAAAGATTTCCAGATTGACCCAACTGAAACCCTTACTCCATCTTATCCCATCATCTGTCCAGATACCATTTAACAATAGCTATATCCTCATTTAACCAAACTGCTAGCAATAGTCATTGCTTGGTTTTCCAGATAGAAGGTTGCTAATTTTGAGGGCACTGTGTTGTGGAAAGCAGAAACTCACTGCAACTACTTAGTGGAAAAGTCTGAACTTTCTGATGCTATGACTAATTTTCCCAGCCGGAAGGAATTCAGACCATTATTGGCTTCTCCCCCTTGTGATTCAGTTTCCACAGAAGCTTCTCATCCTCTACTGCATCGATTCCAGAATCTGGTTTCAGGAGTGTGAAAAGAGCAATCATCAGTAACTGTCAGTCCTGTGGGATTATCTCTGCCTCTGAGTCACCCTCCCTGCCCACAGCCTGTTGTCATGGAAATCACTGTTCTGTTGTGCTGTAGGAATTGTCTCACTGCTGACCTATCATTTGTATCTGCAATTTTCTCACCCCTGGGGAATGCTGTTCCCTCTCGCCTTCAGGTCCTGGGCATTCAAACTCTGTACTATGACACTAGAGTCATTCCTGCTTTTTACTTTGTTATTCTGCCACACGAAAGAGATATCTCCAAAGAAGAAAAGATAACATTTTAAACAGGTAGGGAACAGAAGTTCTGTGAACACTGACTGAAATTACGAGGCACCAGGCATACTGATAATGAGGAAGAAATATATACATATTGCTAAAAGGAAAGCCCAATGGGCTCTGTGAAGCCTTTGGAAATAGCAGACCTTATCTTTATTCATTTTTACTCCTAAGTAGCCTGATAGAGTGCATAGTAAATCTACTAGACAGCTACATTAAGAAAGTAATAAAATCAGATATTCAAGTTTTACAAGAAGTGGTCCTTGTGAACCTATTCTAAAGCAGCTGTTACAGTCACACAGTAAAACAGTACATGAAATAGTCCTCACATCCCACAGCCTTCTAAATTTCTGATCCAGGCAATGATAAGCTCGCTAAGTCCTAAGCAGTCCTTGAAAAGTCTCATTTGAAAATAAAAGGAATATTTGCAAAAGTTTAAGAGGTATGTTGATTTCTGCCAACAATTTACACATGGGAAAATTACAACCCTCTGTCCTGACCCCAAAACAGTCACCTCAGCCTGCAGCAGAAGGGCACCAGATGGGTGGCATTGCTTGACCTGGCTCGGGCACACTGACTGTTCAGAGGGCCCCAAAACCCCCAGTATTCTCACCATCCTTAATTTTCTCTGTCTTGCTCCCCTAGAATCTGTAACATAACTACATCATCTGCTCTTCCTTAAACCTGGGATTTGTTAACTTGCTGGTAGCAATTTTCACATCTTAGGAATTTTCACTTCTGCGGTATTAAGGGGAATAATTTGCACTCTATGGAGATTCAGCTTTTTTTCCAGACTGTTTAGATTACAGTTATGCTTGAAACCCAAGCCAGATAACCACTGAGTTTCAGGTGTGGAGTTAATGATGTTAAAATACAGCTGAATATTTTGGTAGCAAGTTCTAAAAGAGGATTAAGAGCATTTCAAGAGATCAGGAAATATCAAAATACTCCAATCCTGAGATGAGCTGCTCTCAGGAAATTTTTGCCATTGCAAGAAAGCAGCAGTTCCTGTTATTCATACTGGCATCAGAAGAGGAGATGGGGGGAGGGGGGGCCAGTGCTATGACCAAAAATTCTTTGGTAACACAAAACATCATAGCAACATATGCAATGACCCCATCAAAATAGAAATGTGGTTGTCAACAAAGCTGTGATTTCAGTTTCTCATTTACAGCTTGTCACTATCCTCTATTTAAAATATTTAGTTAGAATGCAGCAGTATTCTTTAAATTAAGCTATTTAATTCCCAATTCTTCCAACAGTTAATGTAACTGAGTAAAGATTAACCATTTCAGTGAAGGCATTGACAGTTTAACCTTGATGTTTCCATCAGGTAAAAAACATAGCAAAGAAAGTATCAAAAAGAGAGTAATAACTGTACCGCTTAAAAGAAAGGATTTTTCTTTGGCACAGGGAAGTGATAATTAGTTATCTTTTTAAACTTCCAATTAAAAAAATATTTAAAGCTTAACATTAAAGTCATTTTTGCTACAGATGGGAGGCCTTACAACACTTTCTCATACAGAAGGGAGCGTAAAAGAGAGCTGGAGAGGGACTTTTCACAAAAGCATAGGAGAAAGGGGAAGGCCTTGAGATGAGGGAGGGCAGATTTAGATTTGATATTGGGAAGAAATTCCTCACTGTGAGGGTGGTGAGGCATTGCAACAGATTTCCAGAGAAGCTGTGGATGCTCCGCCCCTAGATGTGTTAAAGTTTGATGGGGCTCTGGAAAACCTGGTCTAGTGAAAGGCCCCTGCCTACAGCAGGGAAGTGACACTAGGTGGTTGTTAAGGTTCCTTCCAACCCAAAACTTTTTTATGATTCTATGATTAAAAAGCAAGCAAATAAACAAAAACCTAAAATACACAAACAAAACAACCAAACAACAACAAAAAATTACACGTACATATCAAAAAACCCCAAAACAAAACCCAAAGGAAAAATAAACAAAATAACTAATACTAAGTGATTACACGTTTTCAGCATGTCCTGCTTTAGGGCAAATATTTAGGAGGAAACCTCTGGAGGGTCTCCTCTAGAAAGAGCCGATTCCAATTGCCCCTGCCCTTACAGGTCCGGGAAGAATTTCCTTAGAGAAAAGTGGAAAAAACTATTTATTTAACAAATGGAATATTTACAAGCGTAGGAAAAATTTGGATAATATGAAAACAATGAAACCTCTCCTTCCTCTGAAGAGATGGTAGATTCAGAGTCCGTCTGAGTCTGGTTCAGTTCTCCAGTGGGGGGGCCGATTGCCGGGCCCGGCTGTAGAAGTCGGCGAGGGGGGGCCCCCCGGGGGTTCCCTGGTGTCTTGGACCCACACGATGCCAGCCAGTCCAAGGAAGAGAAAAAAAGGAAAAAAATACCCGGCAAAAGAAACAAAGTCTCTCCCTGCAAAAAGCCGAGAAAAATCCGAGGAAAAACCCTCCACTGTGAGCTCGTCCAGCACCCACACTAGAGAGAGTAAAAAAAAAAAAAGAAAAAACAAAGAGATAACACTGTCCACTGGAATGTAGTCTTGCTTCGTAGGAGTGTTTCGGTTTTTTTTCCTCCACCTTCACTCTTTCTGGGACAACTTAAAGCTGCAGAACTTAAGGTCCAGCATAAGCAAGAGGACGATTGGGGATACAAACAGGTCATATGGCCAACCCAGGACACAGCAGTTTGTTTTTTGGTTATTTTTTAAGAAAATAAGGAGCAGGAATTACTGTGAGCCTCAAAACTCACCATTTGATTTTATAGTGAGGTACCACACAGATAAAGCTTGCCAGATCTGATTTCTTTGATCATTTGGAGTAGGGATCTATTTCTCACATATTGGAAATTTTTGTATGCAACTTTTGGCCCACTTACGAATTAATTCTAATTAATAGACCTACTTGCCTAATGTATATAAGCTGTCAAACAAGTTCTGGATGTAGTCTCTGGCTTATTTTTATGTTCACTGATTTTAATGTCAAAGTTCTTGAGTGGTTCCTGTGCTGAGGAAAAGAAAGTGTTTATATATCAATAAGAGAAACAGGATAAAATCAAAAATTGGAAATGACACATTTGGGATTACTTTTTCTCAGGAGAAGATTAGAAATGAGACTTTAAAAGGGTTTCCATCTATATGGATCAAATATAACCTTTCTGAAAAGGTTGCTAAAGTATTGAGATGTTTAATTCATATCCTTTGATGCTGCTTTTCATCAGTTTATTTTTATGCTCAGCTCTAAAGGAGTGAAGATGTCAAGTTACCTGAAAAATAATATTTGGACTCATTAGGCAAGGTTAGCATTGCTTTGGAAAGTTTTAAACAGCTGAACAATTTTAAGGTCAGCTATTTATTAATTAATTCTTCACTAATGCTTTGAAGGACAGAGTTGTCTGTGAGTCATCTCTTCTCAAAATGTTTCCAACTGAATTTATGGTGTAACCTATCACAGTGTAGCATAGTGTAAACGATGGTGCTACATTAGTTTAGATGTATATTGAATGAGTTACAGTCCTTTTAATTTCATTAAGATCATGTCCTGAAAATGCCCTTCATGTCTTCCTACAATTGAACTTACTACATTTGTCTAAAAAAACCTCTCATTATATACTGGAAAGAGTTTCCCATGGACAATAACACACATAACAATTTGTCAGACTATTTTTAAATAATGTAAGCAAAACTGAAGGAAATATTCAAAAATCAAAGGTTAAAACACAGTGTTCATTTCCCATAAAACAAGCATTTAATAAAAAAAATGGTTTGTGTTGTATTTAAGTTACTTTTATAAGTGCATTTATATATAATTGTTTCTGTAATAATAGTTGTTATAGCGGTTAAAGGAAAAAAACTTTACATTGCAAATGTAACAGATATTTGTAAAAAGTCAACTCATAATTCATCCTGAGAAAGAAATCTGGGGAGGAGGGAGCGAAGAGTGGGAGAGAAGGGGGTGGAAAACAGAAGTGAGGTGCAGTTAGAGGCAGAGTAATAAAACTTTTCTAAATATCTTATGAGTTTCAAATTACAGGTAATTTTTTCTTAGTTAACCATAAATGCAGGCAACATCTATAGATAACCAAAGATAAATAATGGAATGAATCAGTTTTCCAGATGGAAGACTGCTCTGTTACTTGAAAAGCAGTACATTTTATCATATGTAGCAGCTGAAACTCTGGAGCAGAAGATGAAATCCCAGGGGATGATCATAGAAAAGGAAGATAAAGAATTGAGAGATTTGGACAATATCAATGGAGGAGGACAAAGCAAGGAAAGACTTTGCTGCCAATTCTGTTGGTAGAATCAGCAGGGTAGCGCCCCTGGAAGCAAAAAGTGAAGGACAATCTAAGAGAAGAAAAAACGGGAAAGGAGATCTGAAGGGAAGCATGCAGAAAGCAGGCAAGAAGGTCTCATTAGTGACCTTGATGACAATTGCTACAGCTGAAAGCAAAAAGTGGAAATCAGGCTAAAACAGTTCAACTGAAAGGTCAGATAAGAGCCTTTTAAAATTTTTTTTTACATTTAAAATTACACTTACATTTTTCATGTTTAAAGCTATTATTTTATTCAGATAGTTGTAGACTAACCATGAAGATTCAGTGAATAGGGACTTGAGAATGCAGATCCACTTGATAAAACAGACATGTTAGTCTTCTACATCTTACCTATGAAATGTCATTTGCAGATGAATTTTTATCACTTCCTTTGAATTATTTTTCTCAATATTTTTCTTGCTGCTCAGATTTCTTTTTTTTCTTACATGTTTTAGTTTTACCTTCCTGTTCTAGTCATTTTTGCAAATATGCAGAGATTTCCTTTCCCTCTGCCTTACTTCTTTGTTCAGTTATATCCAAAACGTACCTTTTATCCCAAACCAGACTTTTATATTTACTTGTAGGAGTGGAGATAGGCGAAGTAGAATAAAAAATAGCCAAAGAAGCTATTTTGACCTCTTTTCATTTTCTTTAAACTTGATGCTTCCTTATTCCTCAGAAACAAACATGGTATGTGAAGAGAAACCTGGTTTTCTGATGGCTGTATTAAAGGAATGGAAAACAGCATATCAGAAGTTATCACATATCCAAGTAGATGTGCCCTGAATTTAGAACCCTCTTTGCTCATTTTTGCCTTCAATTGCAGCAAGAATTTTGTGTGGCATTATAAAAGGAACAATCATAATTCTATGTGGGATTGACATGTGGGATTTTCTCTATCAACGTAAAATATGAGTCTTCTTTGCACTTGGCTGAGTTGTACAGTGACTGCCTTGAAGACACCACATTTAGCTCTGGAACTATAGTTTGTTCAGCAGTAGGATGATGGTAACAAAATGCACATCTCTTACGGAATTACCACACTTGGGGGATGTAAACAGGAATCTTCCTGTTGCTTGGTTGAAGGGATAGATAATCCAATTTATTTTAAGGATTTAGCTCCTTACACAAATGAGTTTCATCTTGAAGTCTCAATCAAATATCAAGACATCAAATTATTCTGTAAAATATTTTCATTTCTGAGCCAGAAAAACAAACAAACTAAAAAGATATAAATCCAGGTGCAAGACACCTAGCCACCATATATGAATATGAAATATGAAGAAGTGCTTAAAATCATGTAATCATATAAGCAAAGTCTTCTTCATAGCTGAAATAGTACATGGACTAATGGGGCTTCTGTTTCCCTTTTTAAACAGAACAAAACCACAACCCAGGTAATAATTAATGGATGTTGGAAAGCCTGGGATGCCAATGGAAGTAATCTGTTGTGATGGCTATTTTCCACCTGGTACAGCAGCTCCCTGGCTTAAAGATCAACAGATTAAGACGCAATTATGTCTATGACAGCCTGTTAGTATCAGAGTGATCCCTTAAGCAGGATGGCTGTGAGTGGTTCAGAAAGAGAATTATTTTGGGACACATGTTACCTGGGACAGTCTTCAGCACAGCTATTGAGAGAACACATCAGGAATTTTCAAAGGGTAGGATTCCTGTATAACAAGCAAAAACTGTTCAGATCGGCCCTTCACTGTTACTGCTGTGATCTGCTGCATTTCCTGTTGCTCCTGATTCTAGTATTGAGTTTTCCCTGCACATACCACTTTGAGTATTCCTAGTGACAGTCACAGAAATGACATGTTACACTTGGAACTTTCTCAGTCTTAAGCCCAAATGAAGATATGTAGGTAAGATTGCTACAGAGGAGACGCAGGATATGTTGTGTTAGCTGCTGTAAGTTAAATGAATATTTGTTTGAGATAATTTAAATTAGGTTTCCACATATAGACTTCTGCAAGAGCAACAAATTTCTTTGTCTCTGATAGTACAAAAATATTTCAAGAAAGAATTAGGGACAGTTGATAAATGGTGAGCGATAACAAAGGAGGACAATTAATTTTTTTCTCTTTTCTTTCTACCCTATTAACTTCCCTTTTTTGCATATATTACTTTTAGCTAAAAGCTTTAATATATTGTCAAACCAGATGCTACATGGAGCACTCAGTACTCAAATTGGTTTCTTCACTTCTTCCTCTTTTCTCCACATGTAAGATTTTGCTGTGAGGCAGGAGTACTTCATTAATCCACTCTGCTGGGCTTTCTAAAGTTAGACAGATGCAATGCTGTAGAATAAAAATTGTGCTTTTGAACTGATGTAAGGAAAGTTCCAAATTTTTTTCTGTATTACGAAGGCAGTTTATTTAGGTAAAGATTGGTTCATCCCACACTACTAGAATAAAAAAATTAAGATCACATGCAATTTAAAAATCCACATGCAAACCTAAGTTTTTCTTTTAATGTCTGAGATATATTCCAATTCAGCAAGCTCCTGATATTTGGTTTCAAACTAGGCACAACCTAATTGCATTAGTTTATAGTACTGAAATCTAGGATATGACATAAATCTCTTTGAAAAAAGTTATTGCATCTCTCCAGTTTCTCTCCTCCATAATATTTTTGTGCACAGTACTTCTCAGATGCTTTAAGAAAGAAAGTTATGCCTTTGAATGCTATGTTTCTTTCTCCTGGATGTGAGTACCAAAACACATAAAACTAGTCCATTTACTTAGCAAAAAAAGAGGTGTTACTGTAACTTTAATGTAAGTTCTTGGCATTATTTACTTAGTCTATATATTCATGACTTAATATAGCCGTAAGAAAAATACAGATAACGTTTATGTTTAAGCAAAATGTTTCATAAGTGATGGCCCTATGCTTAAATTATTTTAGACTCATTTTGAAAAGTAGACAGAAATTATGATTAACTGAGAAATCTATGTGATTACCATGTAATTTTGCTTGGTCTCACAGCTTTAAAAGGTTGTCATCAGCTTGATTCTCTCAAGGTAAAGTGAATTGTTCTTTCTGGTGTAGACAATTTCACTCTGAATGATGAAAGAGCTGGTTTTTTGGTGTTTTGGGGGGTTTTTGGGTTTTTTTTGTGAAGAAGAACAGGAACAGGCAAAAATATCAAGAAGAAATCAAGGTTTTTGGTTACCTTTCTTAAAAGGTAAGAGAGGCAAAACTGCCAGTAAATAAACCTTTACATCTCTGCTTCATGGGCCCAATCCCAAACTGTGACAGAATCAAAATTACCTATAAACCGCAATTTCCTTCGAACAGCAGATCAGAACTCTTGCTGAAACAAAAGCATTATGTTTGAAGCTATTTTGCATCTCTCAGGGTATATTTCCTGATGATAACTCTCTCTCAAACAGGCTTCTCTCTACAGACTGAAAGAAGCACATCTTCAACAACCTTGCCATATACAACTTGTTCTGACCTGAAGCATTTCATTCTTGAATGATTTGCAAGATGAGGGTTTTTTATTAGGCAGATTAAATCCTTCCAACCATATCAAATTGAATTTGCTACTCATTTGATTTAGAAAAAGGTAATCTTAAATGTGTCTGATGTATGTAAATCAACTAAGTATCTGAAATTTCTTGAGTCTTAGGTTCTTCTTCAAATGTTTTCTTCCACAACAACTTTCTGTGCCAGACTTCTTGGCTTCTCCTACCCTTGATGTCGTCGCCTTCAGTTTCCTATCAAGATGATTTGTTACTGTGCTTATATATTTCAGGACATCAACCTTTGACAATGAAGTGAAATATTTCTGAATAAAATCTCTATAGATAACTCACAAAATTTTTGGTCAATTAAGTTTTTGATGGTATGGACTATTTGAAATAATTTAAAACTAAAGCAAACTGAATTGCCTTGTTTTTTATTTTTTTTTTCCAGTGTTTTGAAGTGGGGAGAACATTTTTGGTTTTGGCAAGACTGGCTTATTTTTTCAGCAAGTTGGATCAGATTTATCACTGCAATTTCTGCAGCAAAACAAAAAAAATAAAGAGACTCAAATATTATTTTTATTTTCCAACAGAGACTTGAGCTGTTAATACCTACTCTGCATACTGTATATAAAATCAGGTTTCCTATTGGAAAAATGTTTAAAGCCATAGTCACAGCTAGGCCTTCTTCCTGGGCTGGGCCCCATCCCACAGAATCACAGTCACAAAAAAAGGGGTAAGGTTGGAGGGGACCACAGTGGGTCACCTAGTCCAACCTCCCTGCTCAAGCAGTGTCATCCCAAAGCACATGGCACAGGATTGTGCCCAGACATTTCTTTAATATCTCTGGTGAAGGAGACTCAACATCTCTGAGCAGCCGGTTCCAGTGCTCAGTCATTCATACATTAAAATTCTTCCTCATATTCAGGTGAAACTTCCTGTACAGCACTTTCTTGTCCTGTTACTTGGTGTCACTGAGGATACCCTATCTCCATCCTTTTCACACGCTCCCTTCAGATGTCCCTTATAGACATTGATGACATACCTCTGAACAGGTCCAGCTCATTCAGCCTTTCCTCATAAGAGAGATCTTCCAGTCCCCTCATCACCTTTGTCATCCACTGGACCTGCTCCAGGATCTCCATGTCTCTCTCATCCTGAGGAGCTCAGAATTGGACACAGCCCTCCCGATGTGCCTCACCAGGCCTGAGTAGAGGTGACCCTGACTTGCAGGCCTTGACTTGCAGGCAATGCTCTTCCCATTGCACCCCAGGATCCCATTGGCCTTCTTGGCCCCCAGGACACACTGCTGGCTCATGGACAGTTTGTTGTCCATCAGGACTCCAGGTCCTTCTCCTCAGAGTTGCTTTCCAGAAGGTCACCCCCAGCCTGTGCTGGTGCCTGGGGTTGTTCCTCCCCAAGTGCAGGACCCTGCGCTTGCCTCTGTTGCATTTCAGACATTTCTTCTCTTCCCATCTCTCCAAACTGTCAAGGCCTTCTGAGGGGCTGCACAGCCCTCTGGGGTATTAACCACTGCTCCCAGTTTTGTGTCATCAGTGAACTTGCAGAAAAGGCATCTGCTCCCTCTTCCAAGACATTAATGAGTACAATAAACAACCCCAGGCCAGTATGGAACCCTGGGGGACACCACTAGTGACGAGCCTCCAACCAGACCCTCTGCCACTGACTATGACCCTCTGGGAGCTGCTGTTCAGGCAGTTCTTATTACACCTCACTGTCGACTCACCAATCAAACCTTTCCAAGTTTGTCTATGAGGATGTTTGGTGAGACAATGTCAAAAGCCTTGCTGAAGTCAAGGTAGACAATAACCACCTAGGTAGTTGTTTCAATGTAGAGGGCAATCATCTGATTGGTCAAGAATGATTTATTTTGGTGAATCCATGCTGACTGCTTCTGATAACCTTCTTGCCATCCATGTAGATATTGATGGCCTCCAGAGTGAAGCACTCTATCCTTTCTGGGGATTTAGTGGAGGCCGACTACCTGGTGGTCCCCTGGGTCCTTCTTGTCCTTGTTAAAGCTCTTACTGTTGCTAGAAGTAAAGGTTACTATTGACTGCACACTGTGATTTTGCTCCATAAACATTCCTGTATCTTGGCAGTGGTTTAGTATCAGCCTTCTCAGGTATAGTAGGAATGCTAGTTATTTTATGCTTTCCCACATGTAGGATTCTCTATCTTCCTGTCATCATTCCTATGATTTGCAGACATACACTATTGTGCTCTGCAGGCCTAGGAAGAAATGGAGAAGACTCTCCCCAAGTCCTTAACTCGTAGGTATGTGCTAAATCACAGATGTAGCAATGGTTTTTCTCCGAATAATTAGCAAGGGAGTATATATTCAATGCATATAACAGTGTAAATCTAAACACAGATGGGAGTCAGGACTTTCCGAAATGTTTCTCACAAACTACCAGAAAACAGTTAAATAGTCCAGTATTCTGCAGTCACTTGAGCAGTAGATTTGTTTTATTTAAAATACGATGGATTTAGATGAATGCTACTTTGATTCATTTCCATCACAAGCACTTGCACAGGCCAAAAGCAAAAGCAACCCCCCACCTGCACTCCTTCATTATGATTTTTATCATTCGAGATACTAGTTCATTTTCTCACAAAAATCTATTTTAAATTATTTTAGACAGACTCATGAGCCCAGGGGAATTGTTGTCACATAACATTTTCAATTAATTATTATCTCTACTGCTCCTCTGCAGGCTTTGCGAGGAGAGGATGGTGATTAACCTTTGCCTGTCAGACAGACAACACACACAACATGAACACAAACTGCTTTCCAAAGAGCTGGATGTTATTTGTGCAGCAGAAAGATCACAGTCATAGGTAAGCATGAAATAAGAAAACAGATGACAGGTCAAGCCAAACCTCCACAGTCCCGGAATTTCACAGAGACTCACTCACAGCAGCCTGTGTTTACTATTCCTTCCAGTCTGCTGCAGTGCTGCTACATTAGGAACTGAAATCTTACCATTTGCAAGGTTGAAACAGTAATTTCCAGTCTTTCTAAAAGGCATCCATCCCTTTTCAGCTCTGCATCTCCCAGTTCATATCAGTCCTGTTAAAGGTCAGTACAATAGTTTGCCATTTTTCTCATCAGCAAGTTTTAAACTTGAATATGCAGTATAGAACATTTAAAACCCCACTGCTGGGCATCAAAACTCAGGCAGTAGAAAGAAAACTCAAGTATTTTTTAATGAAAGGTGGCAAATTAATTGAAGAAATAATGTTATGCTTCTCAACACTTGCTGAGCTGAAGAAGAAGCTAAATTATAACAGAAATAATTTAAAAATCATTATCTACGACATTTACAGGATTATTTTTTTTCTGAGCACAAGAAATAGGAATATGTAAGCAATCATTCGTAGATTATTTACAAGCTTATCCTCCAGCGAATTTGCATCAAAACACAGAGGACCAAAGCAAAACCAGAACGGAACGATATAAAAACATAAATAGGATATTAGGAAAACACTGTCTAAATAAAACAAAAGACACCAAATAATTTAAGGACAGAACAGAATACATCGGAAAGGATATCTGGAAGTCAACTGCTTCAAGCACCTTATTGAGACCAGTTAGAAGGACTGTGACCAGTCACATTCTGGATATCTCCAAGGATGAAGAATTTCTGGGCCCCCCTTCAAGCATTTTGCCATCCCAGAGGATGTTTTATTAAACATGTATTTAATCAGGATTTCTCCTCTTGCAGATTTGTCTGTTGCCTCTCCTTTTACCACTACAGATCATTCCATCTTCTCTATATTTGCCAATACAGATCTGAAAACTGCAATGAAATTTCCCCATTACACTTCTTGTATCCAGGATGAACAAACCCAGGTCTCTGTCAGCCTCTGCTCATAGGATGGGTGCCTCAGTCCCTTAATCATCCAGGGGGCCATTGTGAGACTCACTTCAGCTCTTTAAAGATCATATTCCCTTGCACCATGGAGTTCAAAACTGGACACAATAGTCCAAATGTGGATTTGCAAATCCAAATTCCTATTTTGGATTTGCAGTTGATGCTTAGAAGCATGTCTCTCTTGTTTTGCAATAGGGCAAATGGAGCTTAGTAATAAAGGAATTCCTAAATTAAAAAGTTCACATGTTCTGTATTCTCATGCACATTGGCTGAAAATTGTCAATGAATAGGTCCTTATCCTGCAAAAGCAAATTCAGCTCAGAAAAGTTTCTCTCAGTATTTGTGTGTGCCTAAACAAGATCTTAATTTTATATGTTCAGGGTTATTTTTGTTTTTGTCAGAAGGAAATTTTTACAAGAGCATGTTTTGCTCATAACATCAGTACAAACCATCACTAAAAACTGTCATCTTTTGGGACATTTTGAGTTAATTCCTCTGTAAGAAGTCTGTGCTTTTGTAAATCCACTGTTTTGCTGTGGAGAGTGTCACAGATATAAAAATTAAATTCAGTACCAATCATACATACACTGTCATACTGGAACTCTTAAATTGCATCAGAAGTCGTGTACCTTTTTTTCCCAGATTATCTGGAACCAAACAGAAACAGGAAAGAAAAGAGAAAGGAACGAGTTGCTTTGGTTTTGATATTCTTATTCCATGCCAAACCCAGATCTAAAATTAAAAAGCTTTTTTTTATAAGATCATCTTTTGGCTCCTTTGTTCTGAGTATCGCTTACCTGCAAGAGCTTTCAAAGTCCTGCACATGGCATTAGGATTATGCAATTCTATTATAACAAAATAATTTCTAAATTCAATCTTTTTCCTTTTTGCATAGGTGAATGTAGAATAGGACCTTGAAAGAAAGGGGTGGATACAACATAATGTCCTAGTGGGAGAGGAGAGGAAGAGGCAGGGAAAGACTGAGAAAGAGAGAGAGATTTCTTTTTATCTTCCTTTTTTTTTTTTTTTTCTTCCCAATATATCCAGAGTTATCAAGTTTGCCTGCCAAGGGTTTGCTTCCATTTGAATTCTAGAATCCTTCTCCTGTCTGGACTTGAGTGCATCAGACCATTTAATCCTTCTAAAACAAGGACAAACATGTTTTGGCAGAGGCTAAAACTTTAATCCTTAAGAGTATCTATGAAGGGTATAGTAAGCAACCCTAGTTCTTTCCAGCTATGAAATTTCTGTGTCATTTTATGTGAAGATCTGTCTACTACAGTAATGAATGTCTATCAGACTTCACAAAGTGGCCTTTTACTTTGTGAACCACGTAAAACATCTGTGATCCTTGTGGAATTATTTTACACATTTAATTTTATCACATTTATTTGAACACCCATATTTTAGAGAAATTTAGGACAATACTTATAAACAGCAGTACCCATATTATTTTGGGTATATCTTTTTTTTTAGAATTTCAGATTATGCAACAAAATTAAAACAAAGAACACAACATCTGTAGTATGCAGAATTTAAAAACAGTTTCTTCCTTTTAATTTTTTTTGAGATTTCTCAAAAAAAGACCTGTGATGAAGCAGTAACATTAGAAACCATTTTTAAGCAGGGACAGTAAAGCTAGAGGTCTTGCATCACGAAGCAAAATTAAAGAGTACATAATGATAATTTACTACCTAGTAATACACATAACTCTCTATTTAACTTTTGATAGTGTATGCATAGGTAATTTGGGGAAAAAATGGAGATAATGTATCTTAGTGTATTAGAAAGTTCTTTAGGCCTTGGCCTTCATGGTTAGGCAATAATCTTTACAGGTTTGTTTTTTTTAATCCATGAATTAATATTATCCAGAATATCAACTGCAATGACAAGGACCTCAAACAGCATTACAATTCAGCTTGATCAGATCAATTACATTTCAGTGAAGCCAGGATAGCATTTCCAAAGGCCCCACAGTTTTACTTCTAAAGTAATTTCTGAACTTGGAAGTTCAAATCCCACTGAAATGTAACACAACCCCTATTCATTCCAGGAGTCTTTGAAAGTTTGCTTATTAAGCTTCCAAAGCTTAAAGTTTCAGAGACACCCAAGTGTCAGTGTCTCACAGGTTTTCAGTGAGAGATTGCTAGTCATTCAAATGCTTTTAAGCAAACTGGTACATATGTCTTTGCTGAAAATCAATAGAGACTGCTTTGATAATGCACATAGGTCCCAATAAGAAAGTTCCCCAAAGCAGTGCAAAAAGAAATAATAGGAAAAAAAAATTATTCTTCTGAAAACAGGTGACTTAGCCCAGCTGCACATAGAAAAATAGATAGTTTTTGCCTTTGTTTTAATGCAATCTTCTGTCCTAGCCATGCTGTGCCAGGACAACTTCAGTTACAGCTCTGCAATGAATTTAATTACACCTTCTAGAAACAACAGAGCAAAGGAAAATACTTAAATCATAAACATTAGCGACTGAACAGCTGAAAACCCATTAGCTGAGGGAAGAAGTGGTGTTTTTAATCAGTTTCTGGGTCTGTCTGGGGTGGAGTTGATTTTCTTCATATCACCTCCTATGGTGCTAGATCCTGCACATGACCCTGCACTCTGAGCAACATCAGTAGCAGACCCTTTTCTAGCTATTGCTGGAGTGCATTAGAGTGCCAAGTCCTTCTCTGTTTCCCACTCTCTGTCTCTCGCTTCCAGGCAAGTAGACTAAGGGCAGGCAATAGAGTGGTAGAGAACACAGACAGGACAGCTGATCTCAGTGATCTAGAGATATCCCATAGTTATATATAATGCTCAGCAATTAAATTGAAAGGATGTTTCCCAGTGTCATTCTTCAGGGACTGGTTAAACAGCTGGTAATAGATGGCTCTTGCACCACTTAAATTTTGTCATATTTTGTTTCCTTTCTGCCCTCCACCTGTTAAATTTTCTTTGTATCAATCACAAGTTCTCTTATTTCTGCCCTTCTGAACCTCTTCCCCGTCCTGCTGAGGAAGTGAGTGAGCAGCCCGAGCTGCCTACTGGGTTTAACCCATAACAAACCAGATCATACTTTATGTTCAAAAATGCAACCTTCCAAGGAGTATTTCAGCATGGCTGCCACAGCTCACATCTTTCAGAGGTGTAAGTGACTTTAGAAGATGGTGGAGGTACTGACTCTGCAGTTACATAGCCAATACACTGAAGCCCTCAATTAATACATTTTTGCCTCTTTCAATTCAGAGTGGAATAGAAAGCATCAAAAGGACAGAAAAAAACCCACTCTTGTGATAATTTCTATGATATTATCGAACCATGGAATCATTAAGGTTGGAAAAGATCTTTAAGACCATGAACCCCAGCCACTAACTGGACACTGTAAGGTCCACCACCAAACCATGTCCCTAAGCACCCAATATTCGTTCCAGGGATGACAATTTCACTGCTTCCCCTTGGAAATATGTTCAAATGTTTAACCACCCTTTCCATCTAATCTAAGCCTTCCTTGGTTAAACTTGAAGCCACTTCCTCTTGTCTTGCCACTTGTTATACAGGAGAGGAGGCTGACCCTGACCTGGCTGCACCCTCCTTTCAGGAAGTTGTAAAGAGTGAAAAGGTCACACCTGAGCCTCCTTTTCCCCTGGCTAAACACCCCCAGCTCCCTCAGACACTCCTCACAGAACTTGTGCTCCGTATCCTTCATCAACTTTTTTGCTTTCCCTTGGAGATGCTCCAGCAGATTGGAAAAGAATTTTTGAAATTTCACAGCAGATAATGCTCACATGATGGGTAAGATTGATTTCAGAAAGTCATGCCGTCCAGGTAGGTCTTTTTAGGAAAGAACTAGTATCAATTTTATCTGAGGCATCCTTAGCTCAGAGTAGTCACTCATTCATTCCTTGAAGACTCCTGTTTACTGGAGATGGATGATTAAACAGAGCTAGACAAGGTAGGCAAGACCCATCACCCAAAATTAAGCATCAGTTTTACCTCATCTCGGTTTGATGACTTTAGGGAGGAGGATCTAAAAATCCCTCCTGATCATTCAAGAGGGAGAATTTTATCAGGTATTTGCTAAGAGGGAGAACAGAGTCCTGAGGCACTATTTTTTTTTAAGCAGTGGTATTGAAATAATGGGTTAGCCTCAGGAGTTACCTTAATCATTTTCCTATCATATAGCCTTTTCCTTACCTTACATGATTTGCTCTGATAGAGCTTGAAATCTTACTTTTTCCTTACCAGATCCTAATTAAACAAATGTGATAAAATGTCTGTGAACGTCCAATCTACAGCAGCTTTAAAAGAAAACAATGTGAGCACTTTTAAAAGTAGATGATTTCATAATTTATGCAAGGGATTATAAGAGTGCTATCTGGCTTCTGCAAAATAGTCCTCTAAAGCACAAAGCTTATTGCCTGCCACTATTAAATACGTCAACTATTTAAGTAAATGCTGTCACTTTTTTTTTTTTTAAATGCTTCCAATGACTTAAATTTTTAGTGCAGAGCTGGACATTAGAGTTAATCTTTATTTCTGACAGAACTCATTAATTCACAAGGGGAGAGATTTCAGTTCACAAAACTCGCTGGGTTTTTTTCCATATCTTTACTGCTCTTTGCAACACAGTTCTCTTAATTCAAGTGCAACAATAAGAGTAATGCTAATTCCTCCTAAATTACTTCAGTACCTCCATGATTTGAGCTAGTACTCAGTTCCACCATCTTATGTTACCACATTTTTTAAATCTGGCCAGCAATACAAAAATCAATCCTTGAAAATTGTCATTTCTTTAATGACAATATTTTTTTTAAATGTCCTAGCATTGCGTTAAGCAGTAAAGTGCTTTCTTAAAAGCACCTACATCTCTTTCACAGGAAAACTGTGTTTAGCCCAGTAATAAGGAAAGGGATGAAGCCTGACTACATCCAGTTTTTCTCAGACTTGACAGTCAGGCCTGGGGTTTGTCCGAATTGCCAAGGGTTATGCCTATGTACCTTCTATTAAATGTACAGCTGTACCTTCATCTTGGAACTAAGAATCCTCTTCAGGTGTATCTAGTATGGAAGTAAATGTATTAAAACAGGAAGTAACTTAAAATAACTGGCTCATAACATCCTTTACAGTAACTCCTTTATTGTGGAGTTACTTTAAAGTGTGTGGAGCTAAATGCAGTGTTTGGCTTGTGGAATTTATAATATCTTTTATATTCCTGTGCTAATTTTTAAATAAATTAGATGGCATCAAGACCTCATTCTCAACCTGCATAGGAGAACGTTGCCTGAAAAATTAAATAGGCCAAGGCTAAAATTTTAGAAAGAAAGAAAAAGTAATTAAATATTTCAGCTGCTTGCCAGGTATACTGCACAAAGAATCTGGCACTATTCCCCCCCCCACCCCCCCACCCCCCCTGCTTTGAAATTGAAAGCATAATTTAATTTCTAATAGAAGGGAAAACATACACAACTTTAGGAAAAGGCAGATGCTGCTGGCTGATCCTAACATATCCAAATACCACATGCATTACAATTAGGAAAATTTACTTTAAAAAAAAAAATGGAGGAGTGACCTGAGATGCATTGCTGAACCAAAGTATTTTGTAGGGGTGCCAAAAAATATGTGGCATTAAAAGATTTTCGTTCTGCTCATAGAGCTCACAGAGCTCAGTGGGATATCATCCCCACTACAGAGCCCTGACAATGCCCTGGACATGAAAGGCTGCAGGACCCACTGGCCATCAGAAACAGGAGCTGCTCTAAACAGAGTTGCTCAGAGGAACTCTGCTGTGTGCCCTGTCTGTCCTCAGCTGGCCAGCAGCCCAGCCAGCCCATGGCATCAACCCAACCAGCCTGCAGTTCTCCTTGCTAGGCATCTCTGCAGCACTGCCATGCAGGGCAGGGGACTGCCCCAACCAGTTTCGGTCCCTGGCACTGCCTCAGCCAGAGGGATCACTTCCTCCTTCTTGCCTGGCATTGCCAAGACAGTAGAAACCTGCAAAAATGGAGCGAGGTATCTGACATTCCTACAGTTTGGAATCACCAGCACACTCATTCACATCAAAACCATTGAAGCAACTAACTGTCACGTGTTGATGCTCCTCAGTGTTTTGCAGACACAATGACCAGGAGACAAACTGACTCCACAAACAAGAGAATTTTCTCATGTCAGTAAGCCAGGTTTCAAACACTCAAGTGGAAAATCAGAACAACCTGCTAAAAGAAATGCAAAACAGTCCCAAATTCTGTATGTGTTGCCACAAGCACATCTCCTGTTTCTGAAATGAATATAGCTCTGCCAGGTCAGTCTGCATCCTCAGCCCTTGTGCAATGGAGAGCTATTGTCCAAGTCACAGACTCACAGGTGCCCCTCACAGGTAACTCCTGATCCCAAACCCATAACTCCTTCCAAAGGAAAGAAGATCTCACAGAGCACTTGGCTCGTCCTTGCTTCATCAAAAACTGCAAACCTAAGGATATAAACTCTGATATAATATCAGAACTCACCTGTTTCTTATCTAGACAACCTACTAAAACTTCTGTGTTACAACACTTTTCTGCATGTTAGTGGACTTGGACTGTTGAATGTTCAACTGGCATAGAGGTATTCAGGTAAAGCTGTTTAAAGATGTGTGTTCCAAGCCAAACAACAAAAATCCTCAGAACTGCATTTTCTGAAGAAGTGAGTGCAGGTGCTTTTCTAAGGTAGGTTGCCATAAACCCCATACATTGTACCTCTGGTACATTGTCTAAGGCTGAATGGTTCAAGCTTCCAGCTTGCTGGCATATTTATTAAATAAACCAAACCAAACCAGACCAAACCAAACAAGAAAACAAAACAAAACAAAATAAAATAAAATAATAAAATTTGAAACAATTTAACAAGCTCTCTTAAGCAAGGTATAAACTGTGAATACTGTCCTGTCCCACTGACCCGAGCTTGAACTTTTCCACCTCTAGCTCCACAACCAAAACAGAAAATTATTTCTTCAGGAGCAGTGAGACCAAGAAGCAGACCAGGAGTAAAATCCTCTTAATTTCCAGTCCCCTTCCCAGTATCCAGGCTTCAGCTAACCCTGAAAGAAACATGTCCACAAAAAGAAACAATCTATTTGGCTGTTAGTGATACCAACAGAGAGATTACAAAAGACGGCGTTCTCACAGTTGAGCTTAATTTACCAAGACAGTTGTTTCTTTACTGTGTTCACAATATTATTTCACTTAGTCATGTTTTGCCTCATGTGAAACAGCAGTGTACCTTATGGTTTTTTTGTGCCATTTAAAACAGCCACATGCAGTAAGCCTGATGGATACTTCCAGCAGGAACAATTCCAACAGGACTGTGCTTTTCTGTTTTGTTTTTAATCATATATAAAATACGTTAAGGTACTACCTAAAGCCAAGCACATGAACACTAAGGTTCCTATTCCAGAATTAATTAATCCCATTTTGCAAGTATTGCATTTTATAAGCCTAACTACTACAGATGTAGCTACACACAGGGGGAAGGAGAAAAAGTAAATGGTTTAACTCTTCATTCAAAGGAACCTGCAGCCCTCAGAGGGACTTTGACAGGCTGGAGAGGCAGGCAGAGATGGGTGGATCTCACCTATATCCGTAAGTATCTGAAGAGAAGGTGCCAAAAGGATGGAGACTCGCACTTCTCAGTAGTGCCCAGGAAGAGAAAAAAAAAGGGAATGGGGAGAAATTGATGCACAGGAAATTTCACCTGAACATGAGGAAGAACTTCTTTACCATGCAGTGAGCGAGCATCAGAACAGATTGTCCAGAGAAGCTATAGAGTCTCCCTGGACAGATTTGAGAACCAGCTGGTTGCAGCCCCATGCAGGGTGCTCTAGGGTGACCCTACTTGAATAGGAAAGTTAGACCAGATGGCCCACTGTGGTCTCTTGTAACATTACCTGTTCTGTGATTCCATGGCACCAAATGTGAGATAAGAGACCACATTACACAAATCAGTGTAATAAATGTCATTGACTATCTACTGTGGCAGCTGTAGTCTGCTGGGGACTGTGCATCTCTTGTTCCCACAGTGTGTGAGCTTTCTTTAAATAGTATACTTAGTACAACAGGCAGGAAGCGGGTGATCTAAGAGAACTTGCTTCTAGTTCAGTCTATTCACAGACACAGCTGCACACCCCTGTTCGGCAACAGAATGGAAACTGTCTTTTCCAGTTTTTGTAAGTAAGCCAAATCCATTAAAGCTTAGTATCACTTAAATGGAGTTTACATTCAAAAACACTGATATATCAAGGCAGTAGAGACTGTCTATGTAAGAGGACCTCACTGCATGACTTTTTTTTTCCTGAAAGATACAGCATTCCTTTATCACATAGACACATACCCTGTATATACACTACATCCTGAGGAAAAAAATTAAGTCTTTGTATTTTCCTTATATCTTTCCAGTCCATTGGTCAATTTAAAGAGACTCTAAAGAGTATTAAGAGGCAGGTTCAACTCATATACTACATATGTCTGAGAAAAAATTCCTTACTGTACACCCAGAAAATCCTGTGTAATATTCTACTTCTGCAAATGCAAAATTGGCTGACTGAGGCACCTCAATGAAAGCTGGTTATAAAGCTTCAGGTTAATCTCAGGTTCATGACAACTTTACTGCAGTGGGAAATGAAGACAACTCTTTAAATTCTACTTTCACAAAACAATACACTGTATATAGAGGAAAGCATCTTAGAGAAAAGATAAGGAAATAAACAGCATATATGAATGAACATTCACATCACAGACTGTGGCATTAGAAGATCAGATATAATCATAAAAGTAGAAGACAAGTATGCGTATGCATTGGAGTTAAACCAGAGTACACAGTACCAAGTGTTCAATGCTGTGCCTTTTAGATCAACATAAAGGCCTGAAAGGGATTCATATCACAACCCTTCTGAGTTCAGTCTAGAAAGCACTGCTAAGGCAAGAACTCTGGAAAAAGGAAAAGACAGATGTGTTGGCCAGTCTTTTGCCACTGTGACAGAATGAGCGATGAGTTTCACTTGTAAGAGAGAAGTAGGAGCTTGTTTATTCTTATAAAACAGTGATTTAGCAAAGTGCAACAGTAACTGCAACAGTGATTCAACATTTGATAGCAAGGTACACTCGAACATTGGCTATATAGAGGACAGGGTCAGGCAAAGCTCTCAGTGAGACCTTCCCATTGAGTCATGAGGTGCAGAAAGGACCCCCTTGCATTCTAAATTCCTGTTTCAGGAATTTAGTAGTTTATGCAAGGGTATAGTCAGACTTAGTCCTAGATGTGGTTAATGGTTTATATCTGAAGGATAATATATATAATGTTTTCTATCATTTAGCTAAAATCTCGAAGTTTAGCAGGCTGTTAATTACTTACCAAGAACCTGTTGCAGCAAGGAATGTCTCAGCTACAGGGAGTAACCCTGAGAGGCATCCCTACTCAAGGAGCATGCTCTGGATTCACTCCAACAGGTCAATGTCCAGTCTGTGCTGGGGACCCCAGAGCTGGATGCATACTCCAGGTGGGGTCAGATTAAGTTCAGCTTAAGCCAGATGCAGCCATCATAGTCACTCCTGTTTGCTTATGCAGAGGTCCTCACCTCTCCTGTCTGTGTGTTCCCTTCCTTCCTCTCAGCAGTTTCAGGGTGCTGTGGTGCAGGGACAAGAGAAAATATGGTTCCTGTGTTTCTGGTACACCTGCTGGCAGCTATTGATATAGATTATAATTTACAACCACTCAGCACTGGTTCAGAAGAGATAAAGGTCAAAGTGGACCAAAATAGGGCAAAACATCAGAACCCTAAATGTGCTATATGCAGTTTCTTCCTTTTATCTACTCCTTATTTAAGTATATTAAGCTAAATGGCAAATGTAAGAGTCAAAGCCTCATGGTATTTACCCATGCAAACACTTCCCTGTGGTCTTCATTTCAAAGAGAGTACACTAATGGAACTGCCTTACCACTAAATTCTGCTTCTTGGTTGAAGACAAAGGGCAGGCAAATGACAGAGCCTAAGCAGAAAATGCTGCAGCAGGACCAAAAGCACCAAAGTGCAAATCTTGCAGTGGCCTTCCCAAAATTACTGATTTACCAAAACCAAGGGTTGTCTTGCATAAACGTTCATAGAACTAGAGCATATGTCTGTCCAAAATATAAACCCACCCAACCTGCACAAAATATCCCCAAATAGCCTCACCATTGCAACAGTCTCACAGGACATATTTTTCATATAAATGATTACTTGAACACAGTGAAGCATTTCTGCTGAGAAACTATTAGTTTACAGAGGAAATACCACAAGGTTTCCTTGCTTCCCTGCCTACTACCTTGTGCTAGAATGGCTCACTCAGGCAAAGGCAACTTTCAGTTCAATTTCAGGCCACCTTCTTACTACCCAAGTGCTGGTACAAGCACTTACCTACTACTGTATAACTTTTCTTTCTGCATGAAGTAAGACTAAGAATGCCTTTTGTGATGATTCATGCTGATAAAAAAGGGGGAAAAAAGATTAAATAAATCACAAAAGAGTAACAAAACAAGAATCCTACCCACCCCCAAGCCAAACAAACAAACAACAAATAAAAAATTTAAAAAGCCCATTATGTTTAGCTGAAAGGTTTTCTAGCTGTCAGCCTTGGTCATATTTGAATTACACAAAAACATCTAAAACCTAGTAATTAGTCATCAGATTACAAATATTATTGCTAAGCACGTTTTAAACGTAAATCAAACTCTTGGCTGAGAGAAATTTCACTTTTCTAAAGCCTAAAGTCTATAGTTTAAAGTCTAAAGAAAATAAATGTCAGACTATGACTACAGCTATGACTATGACTATGATATAGATTTTATTTAGAGAAATCTGGAGCTAAAATTATTCTTATTTATACCTGTTAAGACTGTTTAATTACGTTCATGTTCTGTGGACAAATGTATTTATATGTTGTAAAATAAATTAATTCAGAAGGTTTTGCATCCACAGGATAGTGGTCAATAGCTTTAAATCCTTATAAACATCATTGACAAGTGGTGTCCATACTGGGACACAGATGAAGGGATCAAGTGTACCCTCAACAAATTTCCACATGACACTGCACATGAGTGGGGCAGTCACACCTGAAGGATGGGATGCCATCCAGAGGGGCCTGGACAAGCTCAAGAAGTGGGTCCACAGGAATCTCATGAAATTTAACAAAACCAAGTGCAAAATGCTGCACCTGGGTCAGGACAAATGCCGGTAACCACACAGCTCAACGGAGAAGAACTTGGGGGTGCTGGTGAGTGAGAGGCTGGACATGACCCAGCCATGGGCACTCCCAGCCCAGAAAGCCAAACGTGTCCTGAGTTGCATCCAAAGCAGTGTGGGCAGCAGGGGATTCTTCCCCTCTGCTCCTCTCTGGTGAGACCCATCTGGAGCCCTGCATCCAGGAGAAGGTATCCCTGCTCATGGCAGTGATGTTTGAGTCGATGATCTTCAAGGTCCTTTGCAATGCAAATAATTCTATGATTATATAAATAATTGTATCATTTGGAAAGACGAGCAGTTGAACTAAATACTAATAATCATAGTTGTGTATTTTGAAAATTTAATAGTGTTATTTTATTTTTTGTAGTTGATAAGTCATGGCAATTTAAATTTAATAAGCGACTAGATTTGGGTATATTTCAATCTACTAAGAATCTTCATATAGTACTTTACCCCTCATTCTAAAATATCCCAAGTATTTGTACTAGTTTAAGGTGGTTTGCAACAGAAATCAATACATAAATAGCTAAATAAAATTAAACAATCGATATCTACTACATGTTAAAATAATTTATGTAAAATATTCAGTGGTTTTCCCCTTTACCTCTGAATAGCCTGCTTGTTGTTCTCCTGAGATATGCAAATTGTTGATTCCATCTGGTTTATTGCTGTAAGGGATTGCTTGAAAATACAGCAGTTTACTGGAAATACTACCAGTGAGTCTGTAACTAGCTCCTCTTCTAGCATCTAGGCAGCTACTGCTTTACAAAAAGAAAGAGAAATAACAAGAACAAGAAAAAGGAAAGAAAAAGAAAAAGAAAAAAGAAAAAAGAAAAAAGAAAAAAGAAAAAAGAAATAAGAAAAAAGAAAAAAAGAAGTGGCTTATTGGCAAATATTGCCAGCGTTTCATTAAATTGTTTGAAGCACTCAGCACAAACTCCTCATGATTTCAGGTCAGATAACAAGTTATGGAAATATCTCAGTAGTCCTCAGATGCTGAATTTCCTACTTCATCAAAGAGCTAATGCTTTCCACTCTGACTTAGCCAACGACTCTCTAGGTGTGCCCGCATCCTCAGCTGATCCAATTTAGCTGAGGGCACTCATAAAAGAAAATCCTACGAACCAGGAGGAAGCTGTGACCACCCATGACTGCAAATAGAAACTGCACCTTGGGAAGTTCTGCACACTTCTGTGCACCCCAGCACCCTGAATCTGGGCTATAGCAGCCAAGCCCAGGAACCATCCTGCAGAGGTTGCAGCCAATATTAATGACTTTCCAGTTGCATCATCGCTTTCTCATCTAGTTAGCCGATTTAAATCCTGCAGGTTAGACAGAATGGATTAAAAGCTAATGAATGAAAAAAAAGAGCCTGGCAACTGGCTTCTAAAAATTTGCTCCTCAATAAGATTGGCTTTTTTTTTTTCTTCTTTTTTTTTTTCTTTGTGACCAGAAAGTATAGCAATATTTTTGCTTTTTTTTTCCAAATAAGGTGTGTCAAAAAGCATGCTTGCAAAAATGTAGTATTGGAGTGTATTTTAACTTGAAGACTAGAACTCTGAAACCGACAAATTTTGTGGTCCATCTGCTCCTCCCAGAAGTCTTCTAGAGCTTCACTCTGCTGAAAACTTCATTTCAGCACAGAAGAAACGTTTCAAAATATTTTCAACAGGCAGTTGCTGCACTTCAGAATAACCTTTCACCTGAAAAATCTCTTGAAAAGTGATGTACACTCATGAACAGTCATATCTACTCAGTCTAGACCAGGGATATAAACTCAAGTTTCTAGCCCAGTTGTTTGAACATGAGAAAGTCTGATAGTCTGGTCTAATTTCATACAAAATGGAAAAGAAAAAAGAAAATACAAAGGGAGGGATCAGCAGCATGGAGTATTCAGGACCTTGCCTCAAAAGAGGGTGCAGGAATTCAAGTGGAGTCTGCGTTATCCCAGGCATGTGGATCCTTCTCAGCCCAACCATTAGGATTTGAGGTCTTACAGCACTCTTCCTCTATGATAGAAGGAAAAAAGGTATGGGTTTGCAGACTTTGTCTAACAAAAATAATTCTCTAACTAGCTTTAAGGAGGATAGGATCTTCCAGTCCTTTCATCTCTTCTCTGACTCATTTTGGGCCATGAATAAAGCATTTCAACATTCCTGTCTCTTTTCCTCCAGCTGTAAAATGATATCAGTAATCCCTCCTGGCTTCTGATGCCTGCAGTGAGAATTAGGTTCACCCATTCCAGCATATAGAGCTACTCGGGTTAACCAAACCAAGCTTCAATTTTCTTTTTATAGCAGCAGTATTGAACATAGCCACAGTAGAAGGGAATGAAGCAGAAGCTGCATTTGTATTACAGGCAGGAAGGTGAAAGGACGAAAGAAATAGAGAAGACATTTTATACACCTCATTTTGAGCCCTGAAAGAATCTTCTGCTGATAAAAACCATATGTTGAGATTTTTAATGTGACTGGCACTGCCTGCTTAGAAGGGGAAAACAGAACTGGCATTCCTTCCCTCTTGCCAAATGGACACTCTTCCATTGAAGCATTATTTCTCAACACTGACCAAGAGTCACTTTTCAGCCCTGTGATCAGTGTCAAAGATATAAACAATGGATCACTAATATATGCTGTATCACACACAACACAAGCAGAGGCATATTTTAGACAACCGTATGTTGTTAAAAAATATCTGATAAATATCTAGACCCATTTAGCATAGCTGATTGCCTTAACTGCATTTAAAACACTGGTTTGCATGTTTATTCTTTGAAGTTTCCCCTTTGTGGTAGACTTGGTACCACTCAAATAAAAAAAATAAAAAGGGAAAAAAGAAAGAAAAGTTCCTGTATAAAATATCAGTAGCAAGTGCACCTCTGGGACTTCCCAGAAATCCTGCAGAAGGATTTTTCAGATATTCAGACAACAACTAACAAGTTTCTAGAGCAAACCATCAGAACTTTCTAACTCTCCTTCCTCTTAATAGATACATGATCTTGCTGGAAAGCAGACGTATTTAATATTTAATTGAATAAAATAACAGCTTTTGCAGCAAGATGCCACTTCAGAAGATAAGGAAATTTACTCTGTTCTCATTTTATATCAGCCTTTTTATTTACTTCCCCACAGTTATAATGCTATCAGTATCAGCTTTTTATCATACCTCCTTGGTCCCTTCATACTGCCTCTTTAGTGATAAATATTTCATGGTTTTTTTCTAGGGGCAGAAGGTAATGCATTTCAAAAACAGATAGCAAATGAAGATATAGAAAGTTTATTATCTGCATTTCACATAGTATGTTACTAATAACAATTCATTTGTTTTGTTTGCATGTGCTGCCTTCCTCAAGACTTGCAGCATTGCACACCGTATTTTTCATAAGAAAGAGGGAGAGAGAGAGAGACACTATTACTTTTTTGAAACATATCCAATTTATATGTGCTTTACCATAAGCATGTGGTTCAGGGAACAGAAGCCTTTGGATCTTCAGTGTACTCCAAACAACTCACCACCATTCTCCTGTATACCACTTGTGTACACATTACTCTTTCTGATTATAAACACTCGGGTCCCATTCCACAAAACAGCAGGACCTTTCTGTCTTTTCTGAATAGAAATACAAGGACAAATTCCTCATCCTAAAAAAAGTCTTTCCAGAGTAACACTGCACGTAACACTGATATGCCTCAACATGATCAGATTGTTGAAATAACAAAGTGCCTTCTGGACTTCTTGGGACACACTCTATCGGTTACAGCATCTTACTTGAAAAGTCAAAGCCACCACAAAACATCTATATCCACTATTCTGCAAGGAAGTTCTTCATTGCACAGATGTTTTCATTTAACTTTCCTGAGTCAAACCTTCACATATTAGCCTGTCCACCTAGGAAGAATCAATACTAAGTTTCTTCACACTGACCTAGTTATGGAATCACAAAATCTAAGCTGATTCTCTGATGTCAGGAGTCTGAAGTAAACCAGAATCTCTCAACTCCTGCATCAGCATCTTCCACAACTGAATGGACAGCTAGGTTTACATAATTTGCTGCAGCTGAGAAATGCAGTTCGCTCAAAAGTTGCATCTTCAATTCAATACACTGTTTTGCTGTCAAAGCAGCAGAGTTTAAAAGTTTACAAAGTAACAGAGATTGAAAAAAAAATGGATTTGCAGCTATTTTTCTTACTAAATGGTGCACTGGGCATTCACAATCAACCTGCAACCAGCAGTTTAAATGCAGCCATGAACGTTCCAGTCTTGCTGCTGCAGCAGGAATGGTGCAAAGTACCTCCTGTGCATTGAAGACTAGCCCTTGAATCTTATGGCAGGTGTATATTGTAATCTGAAAATTCTGAAAACTGTGATGGATGCCAATTTTGAAGTAAAGAAAGAGTGTGAAGTGTGAAAAAATATTTCTCAATGAAAAAATAAAAATTCCTGGCAAGTGTAGAAACTGTGTGATAAATGGAAACAGAACTGCTAACAACCTCCTGCTTCTATTGAAACCCATCCTCCCTAGTCCTCTCTAGTTGTTTTCAAGTATTTCATAAGTGACTTGATTACTTATCTTTTAATAATTCTGTTAACTACATTACAACATAACAAAATTATCAAGTAGGTTAAATCAAAGGTAATACTCTAGAAGCTGGTATGTTAATTTTTTTTTCCATGGTACCAGAGATTTCTAACTAAGTTTCATTGTCCATTGTTGGATAAAAATAAGTACTGATCATATTTTGAAATGAAAAAAACTCACCCTTTTTCTGTGCACATACAGTGATCAATAACACTTGAACTTCATATTGATGGAAATTGATAGTTAACTCCATATTTTTGTTACAAATTACAAGTTCAAGCTAGAGACTTTACAGCAATGTAAGAAAATACCATACAGCAAATCAGATGGACAACAGTGTATAAATCTATTTCTCAAGTGGAGCTGTGAAAAAGCCAGAAATAACCAGAAAAAGAAGACACATTGAAAAATTCTGTAACTATTTCACAGCTCAGTTACAATAAGCTTAAAATGTCATTAGACACAGGCAAAAGAAGAACTGAAATAGCTCTGAGATGTGCCTAATTCCACTAATGTACCCCAGGAGGCAGTTAGCAATCAGCCCCAGTGAGCTGAAGCATTTGTACCTTATCAAGTGCAGCACAACCACTGCCCCACTGAGACCTCGTTCCAATCCACAACGCACCTGGGCTTCTTAGGAAGAGGATTTTTTAGTTCCACTGACAGATGAGTAAATTCAGAGTTTCTCCAGCAGCACATGCTGAGAGAAGATTGAAGCTCTGTCCCTTGCAATCATTTCTTTATTAATTATAGGTGGTGTCAGCATGATTCTCTAATTTACACATTTGTGTAAACTTACTACCTCTGTTTTTTGAGCAGCTGCACCTAAGGTGTAAGGTAAAGGGTTAGCCCAGTTCCCAGTGAAAATCTTACACAAGAATTTTAAACCTTGAAAGCTTTTTAAATTTCGCAGATTGTCTCTAAGCCTACCTGAACCACCAAAAATGTAGGAAAAACATTTTAGATAAAATGTTTGCAACAGCTAAAAGCCTACAGCCCATTTTCCTCCACCTAACAACTATTATCTAGTAACAACTAGATAATTAACTAAAAAAAAATTTCAGATTTGTTCCATATATAGAAGTTTGCTTTTTATCTGAGTTTAGAGCCATCCACTGCTATTCAAAGTACAGTCATCAAGGTAACAGTCCCTGAAAGCCAACTTGTTTGCTTTGTTTGTTTTATCAGCAGAAAACAGTCCTGCAGTTCTTGTGTTTGCAACTACAGATGCATCTGAAGAACCTTATATTCTTCAGGTACTCTCCACTACTCCACTCTTCATGTTTATGTAAAATTCATGAGCTCAGTATATGAAAGAGAATGTATGAAAACATAGTTTCCATTTAGTACTATTTTATGTGCAGATCTCCATGTTGTAACTCAGCAGCTGAGCAATGAACTATCAGCCAAAACTAGAAAAGTTCAAAGAAATATAAAGGGAAAATCAGAAATCTCACATTCCTGTCTTGTCATCTTTGTTTCACAGAAGTGTAATTAAAGGCATTCAATTCAAATTTTACTATCAGATAAATATTTCTCCTCCTCTTACCTGCATTGTTAAAAATCCAAGTTAATAGTATTCAGAAAAGCTTTCCCCTTTGAAACAAGGGTCATCACAGTCAGAGAGCTGACTGAGGAACTATGTGATGATTAAGGCACTCTGAGTGTCTCTGATAAGCAGGGATAATAATCAGGAGAGAGGTTGGTGTCTGCCTAATCCTAGCTTCTTTCAGACCAGTTTCTGCAAGTTACAATTGCCTTTTGTTAGCAAATAAATGGTCAGAAAGATTCAGAATTCACATCTCATTTAGAAAAATGTCTCTGCTGCATAAAATTAACTATGGTTAAGCAAAAAAATCAGGAAAATAGGTGTTTGCTGAAGGAAGTAACTTCCTTCCAACACAATCAAAAAATATTATAGCAAAAGCCATAAAAGACAGATGAAAATCCATTTAAATTGGAAAATAAAGCTATATGTAGGAAAACTATTACTGGCAGATCAGGAGAAAAAACGGCAGCATTTATGCATTGTGCAGAACAACAGATTTTGAATCCATGCTATATAAATGCCACAATGGGGCTTAAGGCTTGTCAAGTGTGGCTGCTATGTTGCTGTCCATGAGGGCACCTTACTGAGCATCAACAAGATTTGCACATGTCCCACACCCACTGTTGCTAGTGGTGGTTTTACACCCCTTGAGAGGGTGGATTTACAAATTTAGATCCTGTGAAGACAGGCAAGTGAGACAGTATATTAACTACGACAGATTTAACTATTCCTACTGTTTTGTTAACATCAGAATCCAGCCCTGTTACCTCACTGAAACAAAGCAGTCCACAAGCTTCTCTTGGCCTTGTCCTGCAGCAGTTGGTCCTGGCACTGGCTGTGTCAGACATGGATGAAACTTCTCACAGCTTCTCACAGAAATCACCCCTTTAGCCCCTGCTACCAAAACCTGGCCACACAAACCCAATTCAGCAAATACATATGAAAAACTAGACGTCCTGTCCCTGCTACTTGCCGCTTCAAAGAGAAAAATGAGCAGGCAAATAAACTAAATACCTCAAATATCAATACCCAAATTACCCAAAATAACCCTTTCTGAAGGGTGTCAAGATCATTGACAAGCTTAAACCTAAGACCTGCGTCTAAGTCTTAGGTTATTCTGGATGCTCAGTGAAGGATTCTAGAGAAAGAGTCTGTTCTCCATGCATCAATATATTAAAATATATTTTCAAAACATCAATATGTTCAAATCAAATTAGCACAACTTTGCAAAGATGTTTTCACCTTAGGCAAATTGCATTCATTACTGCTAGTGACTCAGGTGTCCTAAAAATACAGATTTTATTTTGGTAGTAAAATACAGCACATTGGTGGTTCAAGTAAATATTTACATACCTCTGCAGAGCATGTTCTGTCCATTCTCCCTCTTTTAGATATCCATAGGAATGCTGGATATTGCACATGGTTCAGATATGCATACATGTCCTTGCCATGGACAGAAACAGAGAGGATTTGAGATAGTATTTATTCAGGCAGAAAAAGTACTGCAGGGAAAAATTTTTCATGGAAATCCTATCTTCAGTCTCAAATTTGAGCTGTGGCTTAGTAAAATTTATTCAGTTAGAGATTCTTCATATAGAAAAGTCTTCCTCAACCATAACGACTCACCTAGAAGAAGATCTGGGCCTCCATAATAATTTACTGCACCAAACTTCTCCAGCGACAGATAACTTTTCACTTTCTGTTCCATATATATACATTTCAAACAAGAAATGGGAAAGAATTCCGAAAGAGAAAAGTGACCCATGCTAAAATACCCTTGAAGACAAAGGTAAGCCTGTGAATGTATTGCCACAGTGGAAGCCTTTCTCTATAAAAAGAGCATCCATTTATTTTTAAGATAAATTACAAGGTATGCCAAGACCATTTATAGCATACATGGTCTAGTGATCTCAGATTTCCTCCACAGGTTAGGTCTGTTAGTCATTTTAGCTCATTAAATGCGAAGCGACCATAAAATTACTTCAATGGATAAACTGTTCAAGAGCTGTGGTTATTGCTCCATGGACAGCAATTTCAAACAGATTCACTGTTCTTGTACTAAGCAATGTTCTCTCCAGGCCAATGCCTTCCCTCTCCATTTTTTTGAAACCAGAAGTTTTTCATTGGCAGCTTGATCCTGCTCCATCACAGCACCATGTTGCTCCTGGTAGGAATTAGCATAATTTTTAAAGTTCTGATTGAGCTGCAAGAAAGTTTCTCCTCCAGCTGCAGCTATCTGGTATGCAACAAAACATTCATGACAGGTGCCAAATCCACATTTCTCAGGGTGTGCTAAAAACCTTCCCCAAAGACAAAATTTACCTGCTATGAATAAAAAAGGGTGGTTATGTTTGTATTGTGACTTCCAAATCTCTTCACACTAAAGTGAAAATTAGCTGTTTATGTCCATTTAGGAACACTTTCATCCTGTCTAAATGTAGAAACTGGAGTGATCAACTAAGATAATATTAGTAATAAATAATTGGCTTAAAATATTTATGTAAAAGAGGCTAAAAAACTAAAGAAAGAGAAACATCCATTCAAAAGCAAGGCCTTGCAGAACTGTGCACAAGAGTACACAGAAAGTGTTCTGCAGCTTCACAGCGTAATAACATCTGCCATTTGTAAAGGATAGCTATTTAATATCATGACCACCAAAGACCTGCTAACAGCAAAATGTGTCAGCTGAATTATTAGTGTGTTAATTTCAATTACCTTCTTCCATATGACACTTTTGTGATGCCAAGAAAAATGTTCATTCTTAGAGGATAGGTGGATAATTTGACAGGAATGGCAAGATAGAAAGAAACAACCTTTTTTTTTTTGTCAGAAAAATATTAAACTGAGCAGGAGGTTAGAGAACAGTAATTAATTGCTTAATTGTTTTGAAAAGACAGCACTAAAAAGTATGACCTTTCATTGACACTTTGCTGCAATTGTACATTAATTATTGCTGAATTGCAATGGGTCTCCTGTGGGAACACAGGGCATTCTCATTAATACTGGACAAGTTTACCATAGTCATGACTTTTATAACAAATGCCTAATGCTAAATTAAAAGACTATTAGGCTCTTGGTCTGATATGTTCAGAAATCTTAATAGAATTTTTTTCCATGAAATATTGCTTGCACTTAAAAATTAGTAATTCTCATGGTCCAACGAGCTGGCAGGATTTAATTAAAGAAACATACTGAAAAAGAAAAAATTGAAAACTTAGATAGACTGGAAGAGATTTTTTTGTCTGTCAGTTATTTTTCTCCTAAGTTTTCACAACAGCTTTTGCAAAGTTAATTTTTTCAGTCCAGAAAAGTGAAGGAACAAGTCTAGAACTCTTGAATAAAAAAGATCCTGAAGGAGGACCACTGCATTGATTCAACCTGAAGGCAATGGTGCTGAGAAGTAAAACATGGCCATGTGAGATGCAAAGAGATGATGTGACAAAGAATGTGTGTCCATTCCTGCAGTTGACTCACCTGGGTTTTGTTTCTGGTTTTATCCTTCAAACTTTACTCTGCTCTTCCTGCACTAAATCAGCCACACCTCACTTGCCAGACTGTCAGAATAAAGAGGTTGCTCTGTCAAGGTGCTGGGAAAAGAAGGCGCTACACATAATGCAGAACCTCCTTTAGGAAAACCTTCCCAAAAAGGAGATGTCTGGGAAAATCTTGACATGAACGTAGAAACATTCAAATTGCTCAGATTTTTAAGCTTGTGAGAGTGTGACACAATTCTCCAGTGTCCTCTCCTGCTCATTCCCACGTGTTCTCTGCAAACATAAGGCCTAATATTTCCATCTTAATGTGGCAGTAAGGATAATCTCTCCCTTTAGAGAATACTCATCTAGTTTGAAGAAGAGATTTTGTTAAAGTACCAGGTGAGTACTGTGTCCTCACCTCTAAATGTGATAGCAATTATTTGGTCTGGTGCTTCCAAAAGTCATCCACAACAGGCAGGCAGTCTTCACAAGGGCTAAAACTAGTAAAATCTGTAGTCCCAAGTCTGCAACTCCCTTCATGGCATTTAGTCAGGGACTTGTTTCACAAACAGCTGTTCAGCAAGATAAATTTGGATGGGCTGCTCTAAAGAGGTAACTAAAAGAAAGAAAAAATCACAAGAGTAACCATAGTATCTTCTGAACTCTTTTACCATTTTCAGTTTGCATATCTCATACCTTACAAATCTCTTCAAAGGACATGTGTCTCACCTGTATTTTTATTTTGAAAAACTTTGGGATGCTTTCCTTATAGCATGAATTTTTCCTTTCCCCAGCCACCACTGCCTCACTGCAGAGCCATGTCAAAGTATGCAAAGAGCAGATTGTCCCCATAGAGATGCTGAAGTGCTCTTGGTACCTGTTTTGAAAACCTCCTCTTGAAGCATGCACAGTTTTTCCCTGTGCTTTTCTTCTCCAAGGCATAGCACAGAAGCCAGGATGAGTAGCCCATCTAAAGAGTCTTCAAGTATGCATTTTGCATGAATGAATTATTAATGAACAACTACATGGCTTGAGATGAGGTTGAGCATTTGGGCTGCAATTCTGACCTATCACAACCTGAAGGAGAACAGCAGAAGGTAACCCATGATATCTGTGAGCAGCTAAGCCCTCAACTGGGCTTCTTTCTAGTGCAGAGCAGCTGCGGCACAAGAGGAGGTTGGCAAAGGTGTCTGGGACAGAGTAACAAGGCTCCACAGCAATGAGACTGCCAGCCCATGCTCTTCCAGACAGCCGATCTCTCTCTCTTCTCCAAAATATTCACAAATTCTTTATTTCTGTAAGCAGAGAACCAATTTTTAAATCACATTTTCAGGCTCTAATTTAGAAGTGACCTAACCTGAATCCCACTTCAGCTGTGAATCAACCGTTTTCCTGAATGTGCCACTTGTATGTAAATGGCCCAATTTAATTCTCTCCCAAATGAAAGAAACTGGCCTGTTTCCACACATGGTCTAATTTTCTTCCAGATAAATGCCTAATAAAAAGCAAAAAGGCATTTTTCAGTAGATGGCAGTTTAACACCCTGCCTTCCTTTAGTTTCCAGAGTAGATAAATTTAGCTGCATGGGTTTTTGCACAAATCCTTTCTGTGTCCTAGAGAACCCCTCCTGTCAATGACATGTTGATAAACCAGAGCTGCTGTTAGCACTGACATCAATAATTTCTTGGGTACAATCAACAAAATGCATCAAAGTTATATAGTTGGTGTCCAAACTTAATCCCTGAGGGTCCAAAAGTTCATAATTTAACCAGAAAGTCTGTCACACAAATACTTGCCTATCACTTCAATTCAGTCTCAAGTAATCCCTAGCTACTTCTGGCATTACTTCCCACTCATTGATATTCCCTTGTTCTTTGTCTACTTCTCTCATTTTCCTTAATTGTTTTCATCAAACTGCAAACCCAAGCAGAGCTGCCTCCAGTGCCATAAGAAGCCCTTCTTACTTCTAGTGCAAAACCTCAGGGAACTATGTAAATTTTTTATTATTATTTCCATTTCTGCGTTAAGAATGTAGCATAACAGTAATTTTCAGTGACAAGTAGAATGTCTTTTTGTAGGAGAAAATTATGGAGTGGATGATCAAAAATACCCATATAAGTTTTTTTAAGTTTTCTAAATATGGAAGTGCAACTTCATTCAAGATGTCCTAAACATATTTTAAAAAATAATTTATGAGTCATTAAAAGACATAGATAGATATAGAAACAGATACAGATGCAGATGATATATAGATATATAGATATATAGATATATAGATATATAGATATATAGATATATAGATATATAGATATATAGATATATAGATAGACAGATAGATAGATAGACAGATAGACAGATAGATAGATAGATAGGAAATACATTTACAGCCCTTAACATGTTAAACTTGAAAAATCCCATCATGGGAAAAGAAAGCGTGGGAGAGCAGAATCTGTCTAATAAGAGTCTTCTTAAACTGGGAGAGCAAGTCTGACTCTAGAAGAGTCATAGATGTAGTGGAACAACACAGCTAGAGAAATGGTGGCATGGAACTTCTCCCAAGTCATTTCAGAGTTTTGGCAATATGAGTAATGAGGACTCTGAGCAGCAGTTGTCCCCTGAATTGTGCTATTCTGTCTGTATCAATGATTTATTAAAGTCATCAACAAGGAACATATGCATGTTTTTTCCATTTTCTTTTAGCTTTATATGCCATAATTTCCCAAATAATTAAACTGTTGTAGTTAAACTAAGGCAGCTAGACATAGTACTATCTATCTGCACAAAGACATCTCAGCACTGGCTTTGAGGATGATGTGGCCATGAAATCCTTCTCTCAGAGAGGGCAGATTGTGAGATTGGACCTTGCTTTGTGCTTTAGGAGATTCATTACTGGAAGTACTGACTGTATTTAGGCTAAAGATTAAGCTGGGTTACAAAGAGGAGAGGGAACCATTCCCCAGATAACCATGTGTGCAGCTACTGCTTTATGAGAAAAGTTTCACTAAATTGAAATCTCCCTTTCATTTGTGCAGAAGCAGCCATTATGGTTGCTGCTCTTTTCACACAGAGCACCTTGCCTTTGATGAATATGGCTGCCCACAGATATCTCTAGAGTTAAACCCGGACCAACAATTGCTGGCTGACCAGCACACTGCAGGTGGTCATGGCTGTGCAATGTTTACTGGCTGTCCTGTTTACTTGGTGCTCTCACTTTGACCTAATGGCACTGCTTCAAGCACACATAAGACCTTGGCATGGCCAGGGTCAGTCAAAATCTGAGCAAAATCTGAGTTTATTGCACGAATGTCTAACCTAGTATTACCGTTGATTTTTTTTTTCTCAGATTCAGCTTAAATATGGTTTGCAACAGTCAGCCCAGCAGTGCATTTTACATACCTAGTGCACAGCGCTGAAATATTTTGCGTTGGCTTTATCCTAGCAGCACCACCATACATAGCATGGTCATGATTGAAATACAGAAGCATTATTATTTCCCAAATTTACTTTCTTCCAGACATTTAAAGGAAAGATACAGTTTCTCAGTTTTTACTGACTGACTGTTTGCCAATCTCTCCTTTTCAGGTGCTTATCCAGAGATACCCAATTGTTACCTCACCTTTAAACAATCTCCTAGCTCTCACACTAGTCTGCTTCTGCTTCTCCACTAACAAAAACTTCTTCACAGATTATAAATGATCTGAAGTAGATGTCACTTTGAGATTGATACTCTTTAGCCATGGCTAGGAGACATCTGGAAAAACTTCAAGCATATTCAGACATAATATAAGCCTTATTCTCTGTAATCACTCGTGTTTCTTTATTTTGTCACAACAAAATCTCCCTCCTGCTGTTTTAGGTAAACTTATTGTTAATTTTTTATTAATATATGCAGTTTTAGTTTACTTATCATTATATATGACAGTCAGTTTTATAAAAAATCCCCCTTTCAATCAGCATCAAGATCTAAATTTTCTATTAAAGCAATTCAGAATGAATTTTTGATCTGTCCCAGTAAATAACCAAGATGCAGCCCTTCTAACTTTAATGTAAGTCAAAATGCCAGGGCATGAGTAGGTTTCTGCAAAAGAGACTTCTGAGTCTGCTTTTGTCCTCCCTAAATAAAACCATTAAATCCCCAGATATAAGAGTTGTTGGAGCAAGGCAAAACTGAGAAGGTTATCCTAAATAATACTAAGTCTATCAAGCCTGAGTTTTGCAACACTTCTGCTGTAGAGCTATGCATATGTTCTTAAAAGGACTAAACAGGCATCAAAAAGTGGCTTTTGCTCAGTACGCAGAGAAAGTTTAGCCTGTGGCAGTCCTAACATTTCAAGTAGTCCTGGAAGGAGTGAAGTAGAAATCTAAATCTTAAAACAATTTTTTAATTAACTGGGCATGCAAGGGATGAAGAATAATTTAGCTATTAAGGCTGGATACATGACAGCATCCAATTTATCATCTTAGGCAAGAAGACTGAACTCACCCCAGATGGTCAGAGCATGGTGCTAATGTCAAGGTTTTGTGTTTGATCACTATGTGGACCATGCACTTAATAATCATAGTCAATGGTCCATGTGGGTCACTGCCAACTCAGAATATTCCATGATTTTACAATTGCAGAGCGAGCTGGAGCTCAGGTCCAGCCCAAGCACCAAAGGAGACAAACACTAATGGTGAGAAGAAAAATGAAACTGAGCTTGCTTCAAAATCTTTACTTTCTTCAAAACCCCCTGACTCACATATCAGGCTCAGTAACTAATATATTGCTTGTCTGATTGCTGTCTCTGTGGTAAAACACTCTCTGCAGGAATGGAGGATGGAGGACTTCTGTCCCAGCACAGGAGTCATGCAAGGGGGTCTGTAAGTCATTGGACATGGAAGAACTTTAGAGGAGAAAAAATGAGAACAAGCTGGTTTTAATTCTGAATCCTCTCTTGGTGCATAGAGATAGCAGGCAACCTCTTGGCAAAGCCAATTTTGAGGACTGGTGTCAGATGGTCCATGCTATCCTGTGAGCTAATACAGAAAATTTCTAAGCAGCACAATGAGAGCTGAGTTTTTTCCAACTTCCCCCAAACAGCAGCTAAAAAATTAGTACCTTTCTTAGTACTTTGCTGTACACTTCTGCTTCCAGAACAAAAACCTTTGTGATACATATCTAACCTCAACAATAACCTTTGAAAACTTTAAGCCATCAAAGTCACCAATCCATTGATCTTGCCTCTCTTCCAGTCATGCTAGAGGGATGAGTTTACAGTTGGTTCTTGTGGTATTTAAAAATAACAATTTCTGTAAAAATAACAAACTGTGTAATTTCAGAACTGGATTCATAGTTTCTCATGTTTAACAACAGTACCAGAAGAATTACTAGGCCTTCTGGTTGTGAAAGCTACTGCCCTTTATAAGTTACTGAAAGTAGCCTTGAAAATCAGCTGAACCATACATTCAAGCTCTTTTGGCCAAATTAAGAATTTCTAGGTTGTTCTTTTCCTTAAGACATCTTTTTCTTACACATGGGAGAGTCAGAGAATTTGTCCAGAGACAAATACATAGAAAAGGAACACTTAAACATTGGTTTCAAAATAGAAAGGGGTGATATCTCTCTGACACACGGAAATATAGTTACATAGGATACAGGCATTTTTCAGGCTAAGTGAGTTTCCCTTAGAGAACTGGGTTGGCTGCTATATTTAAGGAAGTATAATAATGAAGATGAAAATGCATTTACATGTAAGTGCACTTCAGAAACCACTAAGGACACACAAAAGAAGGGCAAAACAGAGGGGTGAGCATGTGTGCCAAGGTCTTTTAAAAAGGAAAAAAATAATTGAAAAATCATGTACAGTGAGTTTTAAAAGCTGACTTTGCCTAAGTTCATCACATAACCAGTTAATATCACTGTATGCCACAGACTGAGATCTAATCTTATAGAATCCTGTTTACTTGGGGCCTGGATCTTATTAATTCTCACTGCCTCCATGTGTTCATGGGTTGTTAATCATTCTCTCCACAGGCAGAGGAAAGCTATCCTTTTCTGGATAAATCCAACAAATCCTCCGTGGGATGCTTTTTACCGCCATTTTAACAAAGTCTCTTTAATGTGACAGATGCAACTTGAAGCTTCTTTCATGTTGGTGTTTTAGTTTCCCCTTCCACAGACTAATAGGTGGAAATTTTGATGAAATAAGCTGAGAAGCACAAATTGAATCTTTGAACCTACAGTGATGAACAGTTTCAAAGCTTTCTCAAAGCACACACCTGGGATATGAGATTAAGATCTTCTTTTGTACTTCATTCCTACTTCCATACACCAATTCTTCCTACTCATGCAGCATGTACATAAAATATGACTTGCCCAGTCCTGTGAAAGCAGATATGAGTAACATAAAGGGTTTCCTAAAGGCCAGACACAATGTAGTCCATAGGCTAGTGTGAAAATTCCATGTAGCACATGGCAGGTTCACTGGAGAAGTAAATCAGCAAATTATCAAGCACTCTTTTTAACTTATCCCAAGTGGAGGAAAAGGCTTTATTCTTTTGCACAAACATTTGGAAGAATATTCAAACCAAGATTTTTTTATTGGCAGAATAGAAATGTGGCAGGCCCAGTCCTATTCAAACATGAGCAATCCAGCTCTAAAAACAGATCTGCATAAATCGTTCCTGATACTTGATAAAAATGTATTCATGTCCTGGAAATTGATGCAAAAATCCAATAGATTTCTTTCAGTGAGAAAGAAAGGAGTGTGAGTTTTCATTGCCCCATGGAAAGAAATATTGGGTGCAAATCACAGTTTGCTAATTTCAGCTGCAAGAGGATTTAATGGATAACGAACAAGATATGCTGTAAGAACATATCAGATTGTAACTTCTTTTAAGCAAATCTGAAGTCTTCAAAGCACCAGTGTTTGCTATATTCCTACATGGCTAGAAAAGACACTGGACATAGTTTGTGAAAATTAACAATGTTTTATTAATGAAATAGCAAAATAAAAGTTTTTCTTTTGAGCAGGTGAAGAGAGACAAAGAATAATTATTTCCAGGAAGACTGAGTATTTTGTATAGACTCAAGAACTAATCTAGAAAAATTCCAAAATAAGGATGACTAATTCCCAAAATTATAGAATTAAGCAATAACAGCTTCAAGACTGAAATGCTAGTGGTCATAAACCTGGAGATAAACAATAAAAGCTGTTTTCTATAGACTTCTAGTGCAATAACTCAGGCATTCTACATAATATAATGTTGCCATTACTGGCTATAGGTCAGAAATCTTGTACTTAATTTACAAGTCCTCAGGACTGAGGATGCCAGTCTTCCTCCAGCATGTTTGCTGTTTTCTTTTACTTTTTCATAGAGTACAGCCATGACATTATGCTAGTAGAAGTAGAAAGTTCTTATTTTCAATAAAAATTAAATTTATGGCTCTAGCATAATGAGGCTCTGTATAGGAATAAAGACCTGGTACAATAGGAGGAGGTTTCAGATGTGGAGACACAGAAGTGATGCAGAATTCACAGGCATGGAATGAGAAGACATAGGGCAGAGCCTTGGCACTCATACCTCTTGGGTATAAGCAACTTGCCAACAGTCACTGAAAGAACTGCCTTGGGCTCAGAAAAAGTCTGTAAAGAGAAAAAGGAATTCTGGAATGAGCGCCATAGAAGCATAAATTCAGACATAACTGATGCAGAACAATGAAAAAACAGCAAAGCTGAAAATGCATGTCAGTAAGCAAAGGGTCAATCCCTTCCCTGAGGTAACAAGCTACAGGATGAGAGGAAATGGCATCAAGATACACAAGGGAACGTTCAAGATGGACACAGGAGGAATTTCTTTACAGAAAAGGTGAGCATGTCAGAACGGGCTGCCCAGAGAGGCGGAGTCACCATCCCTGGAGGTGTTCAAGAAATGGCTGGACAAGGCATTTAGTGCCATGGTCTAGTAGACAAGGTGATAGGGTGGATAATCAATCAAAGGTTGGACAGGGTGATCTTGGAGGTCTTTTCCAACTTAAATGATTCTTTGATCTTGTGAAAAATTACCACAAGTGAAAGGTGGAGGAAAAAAAATCACATAAACATCATATCACTAATAGTGAATTACCTTGATATTGATGACTCCGTGTAGCATTCCACCACCAGGATGAAATTACCAACTTTACTTCCAGGAGAAAGAGGAAATCACCAAGAAAAATTGCAGAAAATAAAGAATTTCGGCTTAATTTATTTTTATTCCTCTCCCTCTGCCAAATTTTTAGATTCTCAATTGAATTAGATTCAAAACTGCACTCTTGCCTTTACAGAAGGTGTACTATCTCTTTGCCCATAGACAAAATTTTAAGCCCAGCAATAGTAAATGCAAGTTTTCATTCATTCAGGAATGTCATTAGCACATGCAATAGAAAACTCAGGCCAAAGAGACGAATGCCTCTGCTTTTATCTAGAGATGCACACCCTGCTGGAGGCCTTATTGCAGAGAGAAATCGCTGAGGATTTCAGCAATAAAGAGTGATGAAATGAGATTTTGGAAGGACAGTCCTGTAAATTCAGAGCATAAATGTGCAGGATAGCAAAACTGCTTACTTTTTCAGTATCAGACATCCTGGCTTTTAGGCAGTGCTGTCTCCAGAAGAAAAGACAAGACCGAAAGCTCTGAATTTGGCAGAAGTCAGTGTTAGATTGGGTAGCCTCACTCAGCAGCATTAGTCTTTACTTTTCAAAGTCTCCAAGGCTTTTTTACTCTCTTCTTTCCCATTTAAGTACCCTCCCTGCACACCTTCTACCTAAATCTCCCATCCTCACAGCAGTGGTAAAGTTTTGTACATATAATTGGCAATAGTTTTGTGTATCTGACTTTTCTCTTTGGAACACAATTCTTCCCTGATCTAAAAAGAAATCTAAATAAATCTACATTTATGTTTAGGAAACAAAATTATATTTCTAGATTTCCTGAATTCTATTTTAATAGTATCATAATTTCTAAGTCTGAAACATCAAGATTAATTTACAGGTTGCTATGACAACACATTCCCCAGACAGATTCAGTTAAATATAGGGGAGAATTGAGGAGAACAAAGAACAATCTGCAGATAATTCCTTTAATTCCAAACTGAAACAACCTATTCCAGGCTTATTCTGTCTGCATAGTCCTGAATTTAGTAACAGTTAAACCACGCAGTTGAGTTGAATCAGCTTCCACTTCTATTTTTTATTACATCCCTTTGTTTTAATAGCACCTTTATTTGCAAGCCCAAACACAGCACCACTAATTTTGCCTGTGCTTTGGACTTCCTGTATCCTATTTTCCCATCTGGCATATTCTGTATTTGCCATAGTACGATATCATTTTTTAAACTTCAGTGGGACCAGGTTCTAGGTTAAACCTTGTAAAAACCATTTCCCCTTTATTTGAATTGAACAATAACATCTAGAATGAATGTGTCCTGCAAAAGTGCCCCACAGATAAATTTATAGGTTTGTCAAGCAATCACTGTAGGCTATACAAAGTGTATGTAATAGGTACAGAAGTAACACGAGGAAAAGAAGCAGAAACTGTGTGTTCTACGTTCCATTTAAATTATGTCAGATAACTGATATTTAAATAGAATAAATTTTATTATAAAGAGTCCTCAGCAGACTGCTGCAGCTCTGGAAGTCTAGCAGATTCACACAAAATACATTGCTACAGCAAATGATGGCATGCATGTCATCTACAGATCCAGAGTTCACCACCTTATTTACAGTATGTGCACAAGACAAAATCTTCACCTTCTCTCTTCGCTGAATAAGTTGCAGTGTTTGAGCTGTTATTCTCCAGAAAAATTATCCTTTTCATGACACAATCAGGCCATGAACTTAATTATATCTTATTATTGTGGTCTTTTTCATATTATACTCCCTTTCTGTTTTTCCTGAACACAAGATTCTCAAAATACCAGGCTAAACCACAGAAGACGAAGCAAAGGAAATTAACAAGTTTGGAAGAAACAGTGAAATAAAATTATAAGTATTAAATTAAGTATTATTTTTAAACATATTAATTATTAAAATTTTCTTTGTGCCCAGAGCACACCAACAGTGCTAACTAAAAAGTAATATTCTGTGTTTTTTTTCTCTAGGCCATATATATCCCAAAAACTGGGGATGGCTTTTTGCTCTCCTCTTCACAAATCCTAATCCTAAAAGGGACAATGAAAAAAGTGCCCAGGGAAGTATGCAGGAAAGTATCCAGCAGCCTGTTTTAATCCATCACTCCACTACTTCATCTTTTTCATTTCTCTACAGGACTGAGAGCTGCCAGAGACCAGCAAAGTAATTTCTAGAAGGCAAACACTTATACAACCTGGAACTGTCATTAACCAACAAGATTGCTCTCCTGGTTTCAACATATTTAGAGTATGGATAGCACACAATATAAATTTTTTTCCCTAGAAGGTCAGTGCCACATTGGAATGCACTGGACATGTACTTCTATTGCTCGTTTATTGCCATCTAAACATTTTGACCTTAACTTGCCTGCTTCTCAGGTTTGTTTTCCTGTCTTAGACCTGTAGTAGTTCACTTAAAACTTCACACTATAATCCTGCTCTTTAGCCTTCCTACTTTTGAATTTGTATCTCTGCTCTCCAGAGTATTCTTCTGCCTCAGATGTATGTCAAAAACAGGGCAAACAGGGCTGGAGCACCTCTTCTATGAAAAAAGCCTGCAAGAGTAGGGGTTGTTCAGCCTGAAGACAAAAGGCTCTAAGAGAACCTTATAGCAGTCTTCTAGTGCCTAAGGAGCCCACTAAAGGGCAGTAAAAGGACTTCTTATGAACAGGACATACAGCAAGTAAGAGATCTCTCTTACAGAAAAATCCAAGGGAAATTCACCCTCTTTATGAGTCTCTGCAATTCTTTGGAGTAGGTTTGTCAGCACTCTAAATTATCTGCAGCTGATTACTTTGAACAAAATCCCCTCCTAGGACAGCCATATTCCCTAATGGCAGAAGATTGCTCCCCAGCAGACACACATTACATTTCCTCTGTAAAGCCAGCAATTAAAGATGTGTATAATCTAATCCTGAGCCTAAATGTATTGCACATTTTTCAAATGCTCAGTTCATGTGCCCCCCTCTAAGGAGCCTCCTATACACACTTGTATTCAACTTTAAAATTTTTCCTTGCAAATTACTGGGGGTTTGATTTTAACAATTCCATTTGCCTTTGAACATAAGCACTTTCTAACAACCTTTCATGTTCAGTAAACTGGTAGCCTTCAGTTTCAACCACACCACAGTGAAAGGATAGCAGTGAAATGTATTTCTCCTCAGTAAGTTCTGCACTTACTGAAGCCCTAAACCAAGCTTAACTAGCTGGATAAATTACTAATAGAAAGGACTAAGCAGGACTGCATGAGTGAGCACAGCTCACAGCTGACAGATTTCAGAAAGGAAGAGGCAAACTACATCGATTTCAGTAAGCTGGAATTTAAAGAGACATTTGCTTTTTGGTCATGAAGATTTGAGACCATGGAATTTCACTCAAGGTTGTTGAACTTCCACACCAGGTTGTTTTATCCACTAGTTAATCTAAATTTCCTTTCCTCATTTTAACATTAATGGAGTTCTAACACAGATTAGAAATTTGGCAGGTATGCAGCAGCCCCAACATGCTTTGAAAATACTTCTTGCACTTTATCAGCACATAGTCTTCAGATACTGTTTCAACAAAGATAGTCATGACTTAACAGAGGAATGCACTACATATTGTGCTCATAAGTGGTTGTAAGAGGCAGCCATACAAGCCTTCCTTTGGAATTTTTTAGCAAAATCAAAGTAAGAACTTGGTCTTCCAAGTCCCAAGATGCAGTTCAAAAGAAGCTGGGGAAAATGCTTTGACAACACACTTTCCAAATCCAGCTTTAAAAAGAAAAAGGTACAGCCAGAACATTACACATGCATTATTTAAAATTAATAAGTCCCAGAAACAGAAAGCTGTTCTGGAACAGAGCAGTTCAAAAATATAATGAATAATGAGGAGGAGTTGAGCACACACTCACACTACAAAAATCAAACACCAACTTCTTAAAAATCTGTATGCTAGCTATATTTATGCTGTAAACCACATGTGAAATGTGTATAGTCTGTGAAAGTCACAGCCATCTTAAATCAAGTTCTATCACTTTCATTTGAATCTTTGGTATCAGTAATTCCATAGCAAGATTTATGTGATAGAAATCTTGTTTTTGTAGGACTACATTATTATTTGTGCGGAGAAATGGAACAGGCTTTTAAAAATTGTTTTAAGACACTCCTGAACATAGTCTCCCCATTAGCCTTTATTATACAATCCAAGTTCTGAGAAGATTTAGTTAAAGAGCACTGGCATAAAAGCGAACTTCATTCTCATTGTATCAGTATCTTCAGTAGGCAGTCTAATCCAGATGGTATAAATACAAATTGAATACTAGACAGAATAAAGTGAGCCGAGCACAAAATTTATGGGATGTGGAGAAAGGGGGTGGGGATGGGGGGAATCATGGTATCAGTTCATCCTATTGAATATGGGACTAATGGCATTCAGAAATCACTACAAAGGATGACAAACTTAAGATAGCAGGGCATAAAAGCAGCCTGTGATTATTTGAAACAACTAAATATATAGTGTAAGGGAGGAAAAGTAACCCAGTGGTTTGGTCAGTTCAAGAGACAGAGGTTCAGTTGAATACCTAAACCAATACCAATACCAATATCACAAGCACTGTTCAATGCAATACATGCATAACATACAAAACATGCAATTCCACAGGATATGACAACCCCCCTTACAGCACCATCCTTACAGCACCATCCAAGACAGAACTGTGCCAATACTCATGGAATTCATACCCCATGAGTCACTGCACACAAAACACCTTGCAGTCCAATAAATAACAGACAATGCCACGCACAATACAACTTCATACATACCACACATATTGTGACACAAAATACACTGCAAAACACAATATGTGCAATGTAATACAACCCCATACCATGCAGTACAATGCAATACGTGCAATACATGCATATAAACAGTATCATGCTATGCAATACAAATACAGAGAATTCCAAGTGCAGTACAAAATACCACTCAATCCATTAGATTATGACACACAAAAAATGAAGAAACTAAAACAATAAATACCATACAACACACGGTTGTGTGTATATCCAATATGATATACAATTCATTAGCAAACGTGTGTGGAATATATTTAATGTATTTTTAATTAAAATATTTATATAGGTATACTGAAGACATATTGCATGACTTGCATGCAATTTGTTTCATGCAGCCCCAAATGATGAAATATTAAATGTCTGTATAGAATCAAAAAATACAAAAACATACTAATGTATCCTACACAAGAGATGAAAAGATGGTAAAATGTGAAAAAAGTAATAGATTCTAAAATGCAAAAGAAATGCTCTGAGTGATGAGTCCTGACACAGTTTTGTACCATCTCCACATTGTGTTACTGGAAAGATCCAGGAAAGTACAGATCTGTTAGTCTAACCTCAGTGCCTGGAAAAATTATAAAGGTTGTACTGTGTGCTTCTGACAGACAGGAAAAGTAATCAGCAGGCACAGTCACCACAAATTCACATAGGAAAAGCCCTGTCTCACTAATCTGGGATAAGGCCATCTGCCTTGTGGGTGAAGGGACAGAGGTGGATGTGGCATTTCTGGGTTTTTGTAATTTCTCTGATACTGCTCCTTACAGAATTTTTCTGGATAAGTTGCACATCTGTAAGTTGATCAGGTGCACATTATGTTAGGTGAGGAACTGGCCTGTAATATTTGCAAGTACTTCCTTACCAAGAGGGTAACTTCAAACACTGGAACAGACATCCTAGTGAGGTGGTTGATGAACCATACCTGAGAGTACCTTAAAAAGAAGCACTTGGACAATGCCCTTCACAATGCCCTTTAACTTTTGATCAACCCCAGGCACATATTCTATGGAACTGTATGTGTTTTACAGTGTTTGGTATTTTATTTTGTGCAACATTTTCTTTGGTATTGTAATGTATGTTGTCTCAATTTCTGTTCTATTTTGTATTGTGCTACATGTTGGTTGTGTTGCATGGTATTGTGATTATCACATTGTATGGTATTGACTGCACTGGATGTGACTTATGGATGCATTTTGATGTATTGTGTTTTATTGGGATTTTTTTTCACACTGCACTCTATTTTGCCTATTGTATTAAACATACTGTATTCTTCTGTTATATTTTCCATTGTGCTTTTTATTTTGCATTTTGCATGTGGTATTGCATTGTAGATCCTTTTGCACTGTGTAAAGTAATACTGTGTCATATAGCACTTGTATTCTTTTTTTCACTCTATTTTATGCATTTTATTTATTATAGAGCTGATACTGTGGTGTCACTGATTTGTATCTTACAATGTTTTGCATTGTAGTGCAACCCCCATCCCAGCTCTGGCACTATGCAAAATCACACACAGCAGGGTCCCACACACAGCCCCTCTTGAGAACCTTCACTGCTGAGCACAGGTGACCAGCTGGCTGGCCCTGCTGCTGTTCCAGATCCATGCAATGGCACCTTCCTGGTGTCCATCATCATCTACCTTGCCACATCCAATAAAAACCTGTCCATGTTTTGTGTGTGTATGAAAGCCTTCCTGTTATGTTATTTGCACAGTACATGTTTAGGAAGTCCTTTTGGTCAGTATTGTAAAGTCTGATGATTCCTGTATGATACAGTACCATAAAATCATAGGATGGTCTGAGTTGGAAAGGAGTTTTGGGATCAGGTATTTCCAAACACATTGCTGTGCACATTTCACTAGACCAGGTTGATCAAAGCTCCATCTGACCTGGCCTTGAATACTCTGATGGATGGGGCATCCACAGCTCCTCCAGGCAAGTTCTGCCAGTGCCTCTCCACCCTCTAAGACAATAATTTCTTCCTAATACCTACTGTAAACTAACTCTTATTTTAAAGCCATTCCACCTCGTCCTATTACTTCATGCCCTTCAAAAAAGTCTTCCTCTGTCTTTCTTGTAGCTCCCTTCAGACCCTGGAAGGTTGCACTTAGGCACACCAAATCCTTCTCCTTTCTATGTTGAGAAATCCCAGTTACCTCAGCCTTTGCTCACAGGAGATGTGCTCCACCCCTTAAATCAAAGTAGTCGTTTTTCCCTTGGACTTGCTTCAACAGGTCCATGGGGCCCCAGAGCTGGATGCAGGGTTCCAGGCAGGCTGTCACCAGAGCAGAGCAGTGGGGCAGAATCCCCTCCCTCCCCTGCTGCCCACGCTGCTTTGGATGCAGCCCAGGACACGTTTGGCTTTCTGGGCTGGGAGTGCCCATGGCTGGGTCATGCCCAGCCTCTCACCCACCAGCACCCCCAAGTCCTTCTCCCCAGGGCTGCTCTCGGTCTGTTCGTCCCCCAGCCAGGAGGTGATGATGGCAGGAGGTGCCCTGACCAATGTATGGCAATTTGCTCTTGATCTTGTTAAAGTATAGTATTGTAGGGTGTTTCTTGTCCAGTACATATAGCATGCATTGTGGGTATTATTTTTGTTGTTGATAATGTATTATTGTATTGTATTCCAGATATTTTAATGCATTATGTTCTATACTTTTTATTGTATTTTGTATTGTGTTATGCTTTGGGTTGTATTGAACAACTTACTGTGCATTCTGTGGGGGGGGTCCTGGTATTTGCTATGTTGTGTAGTATTACATGTATTGTACTGTATGTTGCATTTCATGGTATATCACAGTATCAGTTCTATTGTACATCATATCACTTTATCCATTCCATGGTGTTTATTGGTCATTTTAGGGAGCTGTCATGTATTGTATTGTGTATAGTTCTTTTATCTTTTGATATATATAGTTATTATATTTTAGGCCTGTACTCTAGGTATTATATTTTAGGTATTATGCATGTTGTAGTCTATAGTTTGTATTGCTTGATTTGTATTACTTGTATTGTATGTTGTGGTATGTATGGCATCATAGAATCACAGGAAGAAGGATGTGAACAGGTCATAAATAAGGTCCAAGCATGAGGATCGAGGAAAGCATCTCACTTCCAAACAAATTTCTCATAACTAGCCATATTTTAAACTGAGTCCTGTTACAAAATGAAGGCATCTCTAAGTATTTCATTGGCTGTATAATTTAACTTTCAATCAAAGATAGTTTTTTACTTTGCATTCCAAGGTGGTAGCAGCAAGTTCTAACTTCCTCTAGACTGCCAGAACTTCCAATAGACATCAAAAGCAAAGCACAACGTTAATTCCTGCAACTTGCTCAAAATTATAAGGAGACTAAGGGAGCATGGCCTCAGGAAGGCACTCCTACACTGTCAGTACATATTACCCAGGCTGTCCTGGGCTTCCATTGCTTGCTCAGTTAAGCCACCTTACCAGAAAGTTTTTGCATAAATGAATAATGATGGCCCATCTGCAGAGTGATTCCTAGAATACCAGCACAGCATGAGTTGACAATAAACGTATCAAAATAAATAAATGTCTGAATCGTAGCCCAGCTGAATGCTGTGAAGGAGGATCAGAAGTCAGTTGTTTCCTTTTATCCGTTCTTCGGTACAGCTAGTAATGAACTGAATTTTGCTTTAATATTAGCCATCTGTGTCACATATACTCTAACCTGATTAAATATATTTGCCTTGGGTGTTGATTATTTCATCTCCAGATTTACTTATTCAACTGCAGTAAATTTCATATTTTATTCAGTTAAAGTTAATAAAAGATGCACAACGACAGAAAAGTTTTAATGTTTTGCAAATTAGAAAATATAATCTTGATATGCCACAATACTAATATGTAATACTCTACTATTTGTTATTGTTCCATTCCATTGAATGGCAGAATTTAAAGTGTCACTAGCTATTTTAATTTCCTTCTGTAAAACAAAATGCTCCAGAGGGTTGAAAATATTAAGAATTATTTTATCTCAGAAGGTTTTTTACAAAAGTCTTTTATTCATCTTTTCCAAGACAGCCTCTTCTGCAAAACAAAACCACACAGACTCATCACTCTGGAGTGATCAGTATAATGAGCAGTTCTGGCACCACAGATAACTTATCTTACATTTTCTGCAAACATCATTTGTATTTGCGGGTTTGAGCAGCACAAGAAATATGTTGTGGTGTTTATCAGAATATTAGGAGTAAATAGACAACTCAGCTTACTAAATTTTACCATACTGAATTCTGACATGTAAATCCATAGCTGGTGCTCCCACCATAATACAGAGATTTGACTTCGTTAGGAAATTGATTTATTGAAACCACTTTTTTTTTTAAGTAGATATGTAATTTACAGAGCTGAAAAAAATTTCTACAGAATTCAAGTAATCTGGCTGGCACCATTTTGTTAGTGGTATTCATATATCTGAGGCAACACCTTCCTATCTATTCAGTGGTTTTGAGAGTTGTGTCACGTGCTGGTCAATCTCGAGTAGACGTAAACACCTAAGAACATTAGAAGCTGTGGTGTGGGAAACTTCAGTCCTGTAGCTTTAGGGCTCATGACATCTCTAATAAAAAAGCAGGTTTTGAGAGATCACTAGCTATGTTCCTAATGCATGTCCCACCAGATAATGTAAAACTTGGTCTATTTGCAAAGCTCATTTTACAGATGTACTTCAACAGACGCATGTACTCAGCCAAATCAGTTTTTAAGTGTGAGCCAGATTTAGGTGTTAAAACCAAACAGAACAAAATTGCTGACAAACAACACATAAGCATAATCTTTCCATACACATGAACAGGTGATAGCTGATTCTGCACCTGGTATCAGAAATGCAAATTCAGGAACTTTAATGTAAATTAACGAGTGCCTTTGAACAACCAGAAAATTGTATTTTACGTTGAATTTCACTATATCTCTTCTCAGCTAGGGCTGGGAGTTTATGGGTGGACAGCAAAGCATAAGAACAGGCAAGAGCTGCACCAGGAGGGATTTGTCTACAGTACCTTTGTCTGAGAACCACGTGTGGCTAAAGAGAAATGAGCATCAGCACAGCTTAATTGCCCTCAATATACAGAATTTTCCTAGCCAGATGACAGTTGCTGAACTTCTGAACCACTCTCATTTATCAACAGGCAAAGAGTCAAGCACCAGCTTTTGCTGGTTTATGGCTCAGTTTAGATACTTCACTCACCAAGGAAGATTAGACATCAGCTGCCAGCTAGCCATTAACAGGAACAAGTCTGTGCCTACTTCTCTGTTACACTGAAAGCAGTAGAGGTGCAATGCTAAGATAAATCGTCTCTTGGAAGAAAATGAATGAAAGCAATATCTGACACACAAATTCTTCTCCCCAGTATGAAATTCCTTTGGCCCACCCATTGATCTGTGCCCTGAAAGAAACAGGAGTGAAGACATACTACAGTACAGTGGTAGAGCATTTAACCAGAGACTGTTTCTCAGTCATGTTAGAGAGGTCATGAGAAAAGTTTAGATTTCCTCCTTCTTTTGTGCCAGACACCTGCAGATCACCAGAGAAGACATTTTCACCCTTCATTTTTGTGCCAGCTGCCTGCCTAGCGTGTAGACCCACAGAGGCTGTATACTGTTTCCACATCAAACTACAGTCTCATATACCTGTCAATGTCTTCTCAATTTTTAATACAAAACTCAGATTAGCAGAAATCCTCTATCCTGATGCTTGTCATTAGACACGATGGCTGAAGAAATACAATATTAAATAACAGCTTGTGAGTGAAAGCCTGTTATGTAGAGGGATTTCTGTTAGAAAATGGGCCTATTTGACAGGACTGGACAATCCAAGCCTGCACATCCTCCATGTAGCTCAAGGAATAGGAGAAATAGATGGGCCTCAGTGTCCTTGAACAGGGAAAGAGTTACGAGAAGAATGCACAACACAGGTTACAGAGCCAGAAAACAGAATCACAGATGTTCACACACCCCACCATGAGCACTGTGCATGAAGACCAATTAGTCTTAGCTGTAGGCACGTGCATTTGAGCTATGAACCAATTGTAAAGACGTCCTTGCCACGTGATAGTCCAGTAATAATATAAAAGTGTGTTATGTTTAGCAATAAACAGAGAACTATCAATAACCACATTGGTGTGTGTCATTATGCTCACCCCTCTCCCTTCGGGGAACCCTCTACACTGTTAGAATCAGAATTAAGATTTATTAACAAGATCCAATGTAGCAGTGTTGCTGTGTTGTACAAAAAACAAGAGACGATTTTCCCTTCCCTCAACTCTGAGAGAGAAAAATCAGCCCGAAAATTTCTATTTTCGGGCACTGAAATAGGAAATGCTGATGTTCCTACATAAGCATACAGGGAGGGCAGACCTTATAAACTCTCCTGATTAAAGCTTGTGTAAGGTGCCCATTCTGTCCAGTCTCCCTTGTGTGAAGGTATTGCTGGTGTCTGAATCACCAAAATCCTGTTGGAGAAGGGATGAGGTGAGTGATCTGCTACTGTATTGTGTAAGGACATGCTGCCTGCCTCTGGGAATAGAAAGGGTGTAGCTTTCAGGAGGGAGAAGGCAGATCTGTTCATAACTGCTCCTCACTGCAAGCAAAAAGCATCTCTCGTATTATGCAAGAAGCTGGCAAGTGACTGAGGATAGACACAAGGAATTAAATGACTGCACTTCCATGGGGAAGGTCCCAAGGTCCTGTTACCCAAAAGAAGAAGCTCTTAACAAAGAATATGTACTTGGATGATGTCCCACAGAGAGAGTCAAAAAATGTTTACTTCAGTTCCAACTTCTTTTAGACACATTCAAGAAAGACAATAGCATAAGCTATTAGCCAACATGAAAACACAATAAAGAAAAAAGAGCTGCAGAAATGTAGCAGTCATACAAATGACTTAAGAATAGGAAAGATGAATAGGCTACAAGCTAACTGAGAGAACTAATGAAGTTTTACCCATGATGTTTGGCTTTCTCTCGAGACTTAATTTCAGCAAAAAACACAAAACGACAGCAAGACCAATATCAGTAATGAAATGTTATATATTTAAGACAGTCAGATTCCTTTAACAATTTCAAGCCCTGCAATTTCACAGCCTGACTTCAAGCCTCATCAAGCCTACAGCAGATTTCAATTTCTATGAAATTGCAAGCAGAAATGCAGTGCCCAGACTTCTTCCAGCTGAGCTTCCAGCTGAGCCTGGTACCCAGCTGACAGTCAGGGTGTGTCTCTACATCCAACAGGGAGTGATGTTCTCCCCAAGGTGTGAACAAGGAAGAGGGGTGTAGATGAAATGCTGAATGCCAGGAGGAAGAGGAATTGTATCCAGGCATTCATTATTGCCAGGGCATTGGAGAGCAGTTTGTTAGCGCTGGGAGTGGGAGCAAACACCCCTGGAACTGCAGGGTGAGGCATTGCCTCTGGCAGTATGTCCTTGCCACCCCTCTTCCCCATGAGGCAAGTTTACCCTGGGAGCAAAGCTACACCCTGCTTTCTGCCAGGTTCCTTCTCATAATCAGTGGAACTGTAACAGTGCTCAGATATGTTGACACCAAGGTGACACAACTGTGCAGCAAAAATGGACGCAAAGGCACCCACAAGAGAATGTGGTTTTCTGCCCCTCATGTTTCTTCTAGCACAGGCTCTCTTGGCTCGCTATGCAAGGCTTTGCTTTGTTACCATGGACTGGAGCCAGGCCACAGCACAGTTGGTAAGGGACAAAAACAGGCAGGAGAGCTTTCTCAGACACTTATTCTTATTTCTTTCTAAATATAGGGCCCATTTCCCCAGGGAAATGAGAGGCAAATAAAAACAACACTCAAAGAACACAAAACAAGTCTTTTCCTTGATTTGCCATACTGCTCACATTTCCATGCACTCCTACTCATGCGTGCTTTGGGAGACAATACCAAGCAGAGGAGAAGCAACCAAAGGCAAGGGCTGAACTGTCCCTGATAGAGTAAGGCTAGTAGATATCTCTGGAAAAAGTTTAGCATGTTCACCTCTACTTTCAGAGGAATTCTGTCAGAGAAGGATTCACATCATACTTATAAATAAGACAAGATTCTGCTTTCCATTTATTCTGAATAGCACAGACTACCCCCAAGACAAAATTTTTATTGTGTTTAACTATTACTTGGGAGCCAAATTCTGAAATCTTAACTCAGAGTCATACTATCTCTCAGATTTAGTTTTAGGCATTGAGCTACACCTACAGTTTAAAGCAGCCAACTTCCTACATTAAAGTTTTTGTGTTCCTGTGCAGATCCCCTGGGTCAGCTAAAATCATCACCAGTAGGGCCAGGTGACACTTTCACGGCACAGAAAGAAAGCATATAGTCCATATTTCAATCAGGAACATAAGCATCCACAGCCAATGAGTGAATTTTGTTCATTTGCATATTGGACTGGGGGAGAGAACTGAAGTGGAAGTATTTGAAAAATTTCACTGAAGGAAGTGATAATGAAGACAAAAATTCCTTAAAAAGGTCTCACCTGCTTCCAAGAAATTACTTTTTGCTGTCTTAAAGAACTGAATCTTGAAGTTCTTGGAGCAGCTAGCTGAAGCTGGTTGCTGTGCTGATTTCACATTTGGGCAGGGGGAAATATATAAACAAAGAAAACAAAGAAAAGCACTATCAAACTCTGCTTCCGAGTGTCTCTGAACAGGGTGTGGTATGAGGGAAAACTAATTAACAAGCTAGAGAAAGGAAGAAGAGCATCACTGAATGTATACTCTGGAGAAGACACCAGCATGCAACAACAGCAGCTGGAAATCAATCACTGGAAAACACTTGATGTAAAACACCAGGCAGCCTCAGAGAATGGCTAGCTGTCCTTACCATGAGAAGAGAGAAATAGAAAGAGAGAAAGAGAGAGAGAAAGAGAGAGAGAGAAAGAGAAAGAGAAAGAAAGAGAAAGAGAAAGAGAGAGAGAGAAAGAAAGGGAGGAATATGGAAAGAGAGAGAGAAAGAGAGAAAGACAGAAAAGAGAAAGAGAGAGAGAGAGAGAGAGAAAGAGAGAAAGAAAGGGAGGGAGAAAGAGAGAGAGAAAGAAAGAGAGAAAGAAAGAGGGAAAGAAAGAGGGAAAGAAAGAGGGAAAGAAAGAGGGAAAGAGGGAAAGAAAGAGGGAAAGAAAGAGGGAAAGAAAGAGGGAAAGAGGGAAAGAAAGAGGGAAAGAGGGAAAGAAAGAAAGAAAGAAAGAAAGAAAGAAAGAAAGAAAGAAAGAAAGAAAGAAAGAAAGAAAGAAAGAAAAAGAAA
>JAHLSL010013621.1:982132-1002885 GCA_025920805.1 Petroica traversi | reverse complement strand
GAAAAGAAAAGAAAAGAAAAGAAAAGAAAAGAAAAGAAAAGAAAAGAAAAGAAAAGAAAAGAAAAGAAAAGAAAAGAAAAGAAAAGAAAAGAAAAGAAAAGAAAAAAGAAAAGAAAGATTGTAGCATTGTCTTCCATGGAGAGACAAAAAAGGTTGAAGTTCAGAAGAGCCTGCACTAGATGATCCAGGGTTGAAGAGGTAAGTTAGAGCTGCAAACACTGACTGGGTTCTCTGTGCAGCTCTGGTTTAGAATAGGAGAAGACAGGATTTTGCTGCACTCTGAAGGTACAGAGGCTCCTGAAAGGGAGCTAGTCTTTCATAAAGTAAAAAGATTTGCTAACCAACAGAAGTTGCCCAGTCCAGACAGAAAACATCATTTCCTGAACTGCTGTCTCAAAGAATAAATCTGGCACAAGAAGTTTCCACTCCTTTTCTCTGGAGACTTGTCCACGACTTCACTGAATTGAACCTTGATTTTTTTTTCCCCAGAAGCCAACTGGAAGGGGTTATGCTTAACCAAGGAACAGTGTCAGAAACCTGAGCCCAGGCAAAGGATGAAGCAAACTAGTGTTAAAATTTTAGGCTCTGACCAGGATATGGTGTTAGGCTAAACATATTAAAAACAGTCTGGGCAGAGTAAGAGCATGCATCGGGACACTATCATTAAAAGAATTAATGTAAGGAGTAACTCCTTTCTTTCTTAAAACTTCCAAATATTTGTATCACAAAACTTTAAACCGACTTTGCTGCTGAGGCTGGCATCACACAAATGGTGCCTTAAGATGCACAATGGGAGGACTGATAATATTATGCTGCTGAAATTTATGATTCTGTTTTAACAATGTACATAAAAACAAAACAAAGCAGAATCCTCAGGCATAACAGAATGTGGAGCTCCTGTTAAATAAACGTATAAACATATCACGTGGAGCTACACACCCTCTGGCAGGCAGCAGAAGCCAAGGAAATGCCCAGCATTTGTGAGGCAATACAGCTGTGAAGGATTACGGCGCTGTGTAACAGAGTATGCAACACCACCAGGCGGACAAAGGCGGCGGCAGCAGCACTCACTGCGAAGGCAGGGGAGCTTTTCCAGTAGCCTGCAAGCAAATCCACTCATGAACGTCCAACTACTGCAGGAAAATATGCAAATGTGGTGCCAGAAATACTGCTAATAGCACTAAGGAGGAGCCACAGAAATAGCAGTGGAAGCTAGAGCCAAGCTTCATGAAATTAAGGATATGAGCTTAAAAAACCTAAACCCAAGTTCAATGCAATCTGTTCTAGCACTCTCTGGACACACACTGGTAGTTAGAAAGCTGTTCATATGATTTTCAAACCATGCCTGTTGTTGTTCATTACTGCTCATAATTTGCTAGAAAAGCAGTAGGCAGGGAGCTGACCTTTTTGGAAGTCACCACAGGAAGCCGGTGGCACCAGGCTTGTGTTGAGGGAGTGAAAGAGAGGTGTGTGCTGTGTTACAATGAGCCATCCAGCTGCAACCTGTATGGGGAACAAAAACCCCTCCAGCTCCAAGTGTTTGCTGAGAAGCATACAACTCTCCTCAGCCATGCCTGAGGAGGGCAAAGGAAATGCAAAAGAAATAAAGGGTAATATTCCTAATAAACGAAGGAGGGAGAGGATATGTTCATAGGGATGGATCTAGATTTCCCAGGAGAAACAAACAATCTCTGAAACCAACTCAGTTCTTATGAAAATATATATGTTGCATCTCATGTGATCCTCACAAACAGCAGAGGTTACCTCTAGGGCAGTAAACTCAGGGCATAACTCAGATGTGCTGTCAAAGTATTCCTGCATTTAGGCACTAGGAAGAGGAATATGCAGGACCTCTTTCACCTAGCAGAGAGGGTCTGCAGACACGACAGATTTATATCCTAGCTGAAATATAACCAAGAGAAACACAGTGTAAAATTGAAAATTTAATAGGCCATCTTGCTTTGAGCATTGACAATTCAAAGAGTTTCCATGTCTACTGCTTAAAAAAATCATTAAGAAAGCCATAAGTAAGATAAAACTACCTAACTGGTATTTTCCTATTTTTACTATTTCCTAATAATTATATAAGAATAACATTTTCTTTTTTGCCTAATAAGCAGTTAATTTTCTAGAGATACCTTATGCATTATTGTGTCACAATTGTCCCTGCATTTGTTGTTGTTCAACAATCACTTTAACTTACATAGGAATAGTCAATCCCCCTTCTCCCTCTTCCCCATATTAGGAAGTTTCCATTTTCCACTTAGAAATATTTTTAAAGTAGCAGCCATAAAAGAAACAAAACAACTGGTACCTTTTAAAATTAAAATTTCCAGCTAATACAGTATTCTCTGGAGTGCTTCAATTCAAAGTGGTTTTTGAATGCCTTTCACATAACAGAGATTAGTTACTGGACAGTGACTCACCAGGACACTTGGCTGCAGTGTGTTGGATTTTGTAATGGGAAAGGAGATGAAGACATAATGTGAACTCCTTTTCTTGCTTTGCTTTTGCTTTATGCAATGACCCTCATTCTGCTAAATTTCACACATTATGTAGTCTTTAAATGGCAGAGCTATACCTTATGATGAATGAAGTCATGCAACCATACTTAATCATCAAAACGTTGTGGGATGAGCTTAAAAATAATTATTTTCTCTATGATAAGTTATGCAAGGAAGATTAGTTTTATAGATGAAGAGCTAATGGATCTCTATGTCCATAGCATACCCCCAGACACAACACACAAAATGTTTAACCTCTTGGCTCATACAGAGAACTCTCAGCGAGGACCTGACTCCAGAAAAAGCAGAGGGATGCTCACAATCCCTGTGCCACATAGATTCTCCACAGGATCACTCTCAATATTGGCCAATTTTTGGCACTAGTGAAACAGGAGCCTCCTTGCTTCCTGTCTTTCCAGTTCTCATTGCTGGCATTTACACATGCCAAGGCTGCACTAGAACATGTTTTCAATTCTTCATTTTAGCACACATTTCTTGTGGGCCTCCAGTGGTGTCAAGTGGGGGGAAAGCACAGGTAGCAAATAACTGCTCAAAATCAAAAACAACTTCTTCATTTCAGTCTCATTTAGAAAAAGCACAGAACGACACTGCTACAAGCTTTCTCCCTTCCAGTGACCCTCTGATTTGCTAGGAATGAAGGTAATTTATTCTTCAGCTTTTCTATATTTAAGGTTCCTATGTACACAATGAACTGAAGCAGCTCCCAGGAAATTTTTCATTTTCTGTTGTCTTTATCTAAGAAATAAAAAACTGCAACACCACCACTTTTGCAGACAAGAAATTAACTGCTCAGGTAGACTTGCTTCTGTTAATAGCAGGTAAGCAGGCCTTGATCTTTAATTCAGTCAGGAAATCTGACAAAGAAAGACATGCAAGGCCTGTCTCCCGCTCCATCAATATCCATTTAGTATACACATATGTGCATATTTGGATTATTCATGGCTTTCTGGGGTTTATAAGTGATTTTTCTTTGGTCCAAAGACAAATTTTTCCTACTGCAAATAACATTCACCAGCAGAGCTGTTATGACCAGGATCATGGGTCAAAATCTGTGGCTCGTGCAAATATGCAAATAGTTTACAATCCACTTAGATGTAAGGATTCCCAATGACACATTTTCCTGTCAGAGGCAAATATCTGAACACACCAGAGATCTACACTGATATCTGTTTCCCTCATGTTGTAAGGGATGTTAGACCACTTGAGGAAGAGGCACTTAAGAGTCTCCACTAACACAGGATCCCTTGAGGACCATTTGTTACTTTATTTAAGGACCACAGCGACTGAGAACTAGGAAGCCAAGCTTGTTCTATGATACAACTAGTCAAGAATTTTCCAACAAAATTGAGGTTTCAGAGGCTTTTTGAAACAAAAAAAAAATTGCTTTGGGCATTTTTTATTGTTTTGTAGTGCTCAGCAGAAGAGTTTCACAGTAAATATAGAACAAACACATCAATCCATATGTGTCTGTCCAAATTATTTATTTTTGGCTAGGATGTATGGTTCCTGCAAAGCCACTGTAACATGGAAGTAGGGCTTTACTGTTGCTTGTCATCCATTTTTAGACACAGGGTGGCAAATGAGTCCTGGCAGGCAAACCTAGCAGCAGGCTGCATGAGCAGAACCAAAGGACACACTTACTATAAAGTAAAAACTTGATCCAAAAGGCCCGTTAGCATTAAGCCAAGATGAAGCCTAAAATTCCTTTCAATCTTGGGACAGAGTTGAAAGCTGATGACTAGTCCTGCAACTTAAAGCACTTTCATTCCTGTGCCAATGCTCTGGACAACACAGCCAGAAGTCACAATGAACTGAAATTGTCCAAAAAAAAATGGAAAGAAGAGTGATTTCTACATAATTCATCTCAGGGAAGTGGCAGTGCCTGAAGCTCCAGACCTTACCAAGGTTACTGTGGGATCAGGCATCATTAAATGTACTAAATTACTGTCTTTGCAGAAGCAAGCTGCTGAGAAAACACAGAAATTCACTCAGCCCTTGTAAGACTATATCTGGGTAAACATCTCTTGAAGAGGCAGAAGCTCAAGTGCTTTTCCTTGAAACTGCGCCATGCCCTTGGATAAACTGCACATATAATGGGGCCATCATCTCCAAATTTCAGCATCAATGTTTAGCCTACTCTGCAGGTACAGCAAAAGACAAAAAGCAGTGCTGACATAAAAGCCCTCAAAACCACTGAGCTTTTACTTATTAACAGGTTTGCACCCTGAGAGTTTAGGTCTACATTGAATAATTAACTGGATCTTAAAGACATATCTTCAATGAATAGGTGTGAGGTCAAGATCTATTGTGAATTAATACAGAATTATGAACATGTCCCTCTCTTTGGTCCACTTTAGAAAAAAATTTGACTGTTGAGAAAACATAGTACCCAGTGACCAGCAGCTTAGAAAAATGACTGCAAATACTTTAAGAGACTGTGTCCAGAGCACACACATTACTGCAGAAGACATCAATGCAGTACAGTGCTTGGGAAGAAAGAGCTGAAGCCATCTTCATGATAAAAACAGACTCATGGTACAATTTATGGGCAGCGAGTCACACTTTGCATATGGCTTAGGACATGGTGGCATATATCCACAGAGGGCTTTCTTGAGGAACAGCCCCAGAGTTCAAAATTTCTTGAACTCCAAGCTATACAAAATGGAGCTTAATTTATTATTTTCTTACACTTTTTTACTTGAACTTACATAAAGCCTCAGACATTAACAAGTATGTTAAATAAGTATTAGGTACTAACTGAACAAATAATGAACTTCAAATTACCTAGCAGTGGGATACAATACTCTTATTCTTATAATGTCAGTATTCGTGCTATTTTTCACTCTCTTTTTTAACAGTTCATATTCTTATATGAATAAGTTCCAGTTCTTGCCATTGGGAACCTTGTGCTGAAATCTTTTGCTGCAGCCCTCTCAAAAAAGGGATGTTGGCAAGTTAATTTTATTACTTTGCCACAAGCCAAGCTATCTGAAATGGGCCAAACCCAGGCTCCAGCAAGGCAATCAGTTTACACTACAGGAGTTAATTGCTGAGGGCTGTCACAGAGACCCACCACGTACTTTGATGCCAAAGGGTGGGGCAGGCTGGCTAGTCCTAGAAAAGGGAGGACATTTCTGTCTCCTGAGAGCAGCAGACATGCAGAGCTGCTCTTCTGCTTCTCCACCCTAACACACCTGTGATGGGTGGCTGCAGAGATGTAGTCCAGACCCTGGTGGACTCACAGCTTGCGCTGAACCCCAAGAAAGTCCTGAGGTGGTTCACAGCAGGGCACACTGTCCAGCTGCACTCTCTAGGACATACACATTTCTGCTAGAAAATACATATTAAAAACCAAAACCATACATAATTGGCTTCACTGTAGAAATTCCTCAGTGCTAACAAATGCTATCACAGACTGAAGTGAAAAGGAGATTCAAGGTTGTTAAACTCATCATACTGTCATAAGCAAAAACAGACATCTCCAAGTGCTAGCTGCTTGAAGTCTAAGACTGACTGGAGATGGCAGGTTTGTTTAATTACAGAATTTTTTGCGTACTGTGCTTATGATCCTTTTCTCACTGATTTTGCTGGGTATTCTTCCATTAAATGTAGTGGGTGCAAGAGCAGGTATGTTGTCCTGGTTTAGGGCAAATATTTAGGAGGAAACCTCTGGGGGGTCTCCTCTAGGAAGAGCCGATTCCAATCGCCCCTCCCCCTACCGGTCCGGGAAGAATTTCCTTAGAGAAAAGTGGAAAAAACTATTTATTTAACACATAGAATATTTACAAGTATAGGGAAAAATTGGATAATATGAAAACAATGAAACCTCTCCTTCCTCTGAAGAGATGGTAGATTCAGAGTCCGTCTGAGTCCGGTTCAGTTCTCCAGTGGGGGGACGATTGCCGGGCCCGGCTGTAGAAGTCGGCGAGGGTGGGGGGGGGGCCCCCCGGGGGTTCCCTGGTGTCCTGGGCCCACGCGATGCCAACCAGTCCCAGGAAGAGGAAAAAAAGAAAAAATTCCCAGCAAAAGAAACAAAGTCTCTCCCTGCAAAAAGCGGGGAAAAATCCGAGGAAAAAAAACCCTCCGCTGTGAGCTAGGGCAGCACCCCCCACAACAGAGTGAGTAAAAAAAAAAAAAAGAAAAAGAGATAACGCTGTCTGCTGGAATGCAGCCTCTCTGCTCTCTTGACCTTGGTTCGTAGTATCCTGCAGACAAACGGCGAGTGTTTTTCTTCCTCCACCTTCACTTTCACTGTCTCCCTTGGACCAACTTAAAGCTGCAGAACTTAATGTCCAGCATAAGCAAGGGGACGATTGGGGATACAAACAGGTCATATGGCTAACCCAGGACATATGTGAAGAGGAAACTGCTTGAAATATGCAATGCTGGTCTAGCAAAGTAGTAAAGCATGAGGAGTTACTGTCTCCTTTAAGTTTATTTATTTGGCTGTTGTTTGGAATTTTGTACAGGCTTGTACTTCTTTAATATTCACTTCTCTTATCTCAAAGAATTTTACTGAAAAGTAAATTTTAATAGTGAAATGAGAGAATTCCAAAACTGACAGTTCTGCAGATTTCTAACAGCATGTTCCTGATTAATGAAGTAGGAAATGACAAATGACTAGCCATGACTGTGCTGGATACACGTTTGCCTTTAACCTTCAGAAGAACTTTTCCAGCTGTAGCAGTAAAGTAGGAACCTCTTGCAGACTAACATACTGCACAGAGGAGGGACCGTCTTTTCTACTGAAGTTAATGTGACTCATGTAGGAGTGAAATTATTTTTCCATACCAAGAAAGGCTAAATGGATCTTGCAGATCCATTTTAAAAACAGACTCCTCCAATATGTGATTGTAAATAGTAAGTGCCACAACAATAAGATGGCAGTATCAATTTTAAGCACAAGCAAAGATGACTTGGATAGCCAAAGAGACATCAAGTAAAATACACCCCAGATCCCATTACTTACCTTGTGCCTGTTCAGTGTGGCATTTACCTTTCGCCTCCTTGGAAATTCTGGCTAAAAAGGAGTAGGAGAAATTTTACTTGTGTGGCCTCTATATCCCAAAGATAGAAAATATGTGGGAGAAAGGAGCTGGACACCCCATCCTGGCCAGTGTCCTAGTCAGGGCTTTGAGATTTGGAGGTTTTTGTCATCTTTTGAAACTTGTAGCTGGGGTGACTGATGGAGACTGGCAGCATAACCAGGTTCCCAAAGGAATCTGTCACGGCTCTGCACATCAGGTCCATAAGGAGGTGTTACAGAAAACACCTCCTTATGGACCTGATGTACAGAGGGATGTAACTTTTCACATCCCTAACTGAACAGTGGATGGCTGGTGAAGACAAAGAGAAGGAAACATGGAAAGAGATAAAACTTCCACATTTCAAGGAGCCGTAGACAATGCCCTGGCTAATCTCCTCCTGCCTCCTTGTAGAGGAACACAGTGAAAGGTGCAAACAGCAACTCCAGTGAGGGTGGCAGTGGTGCCATCTTAGCTGTGGGGTGAATAACCGTAAATGAGATAGACACTGTGTTCTTGCCCCAGAAACACACTATCTCATCCAAGGCTGGGTCCTTGCTAAAAGGGATCATGTAGATATTTCACAAATGTGCCTTCAGAGATGCAGAGGCAGGCCAGACAAAGACAGGGGTAAAAATTTCCTCTCAACATGACGAAGCCAGAACTTTTGTCTTCCATGCAAGTCTTAAACAAGTCTTTTCAGAGGCAGATGTTCCAGTATATAATGTTCGCTGCTTGCAACTACCTCTGCTGGTCACCACTTACAAGTAGTAAAAGGAGACCTGGGGAGGGCATTCTGCAGCTGCAAAACCAAATTTATTGCACAGGAGGGAAGGCTGGTATCAGAAACAGAAAAGTCCATTCCGCATGATCTACTGGCAAGCCTTGAACTGAGTCAGGGCATACGCACAGCCTTGGTGAGTTTATTTGGTGGATGAGAGGAACCCATATAGTTTTTGAATAATTTTTCAAAGTGCTGCCAGGAAAATTTCAGACATATTTTCTTGATTTTCATCCCTTTTTGCTTTCCTATAAACCACATTGAGAATACACACAGTTTTCCCCTTAGGTGCCATAGATAGATGTCTAAACACTTTAACTATTAGTGGCCTGAGGAAGTTTACAGCTGCAGTAAACCTGTCCATATCAAAGCCCAGATCCAATTTCCTGGCACTCAACAAATAGTGACACAAAGTCCTGGACAGCACAGTTTCAGACTAGTTAATTAGATTTGCTTTCATCTATTGTTTCATGAGATGATTTCAACCAGCAGTAGATTCTATAAAAGCTGCTAAAGTCTGCCTAAAAATTCTTTTTTCTATGGTGCTTGTACACTGCCTGTTGATACAAATGCACAAGAACAGTAGTATTAGAGAAGGTTCAAATATAAGAGCTGGATCCACCTTCAAACACACCTGAGTTTGATGACACTGGCATACATAAATTTGATACACTGACCCCGAGCAATAATCGTCACTTCCTAGTTTTTTTTTGCCTTGTCACTCTTGGTGATTAGTCACACTCAGAACTTTATTCAAAATTATTCTTTTAAATTCAATTAATTCTATTAAAAGACAGGAAATAAAAATGCTCATCTCCCTTGCCCTGACGGGTTTGAGCATATGAGTGGAACACAACAGGGATGTTATCTGACAAATTGAAATAAAGAAATTCAAATTCTAAAGCAATTTTGCTGGATTTGCAGCCATGACTTTCCCTCTATTAAATGTGATTGTGTATTTCACAGGGAAGAAGAGGTTCCTGACATTTCTGGGGCTATACTTTTCATCTGGATCTGAGAGAAACCAAACGGCACATAATGTTCATACAGTCAGACCACAGCCAGATTTCATTGTTCAGGAAGTTTGGGTGCTTATCCATTTACACCTCTTTGCCTCTGGGCCTATACACAGATACTTGTGGCATGTCACAGTCACAGATGCCTCCTTTGCCTTGACACTGGCAACTTTTAATAAAGGGTAGTCTTTTAAAACATATGGAAAATATTTGGTTTTGACAAGATGCCAGGAAGTCCAATGAGAGCCTTTATGACTGTGGATTATCTCTGTTTCTTTTGTTGTTTCTATATTTATCTCCTTTTAAAATTAATTATTTTCTTGTCTTCTATTATGGTTACCTCTCTGAAGTCTCCTGCAGTCCCCAAAACCACAAGCTGTAAATTAGGAAGTTAATCTCAGTAGCTATTTCTAAAGAAACCAAGGTATGCAAAGAAATTAAGATGATAAAGAGAGCTTCTCTTTGTGCTCTTAGATTACTGGAGATTTACATAAGATTACTTACAGCAAGAAAACTTTACCAAGTTTTAGCCAGTCAATGACCTCTTGCAGGAAGACCTTACATTATCTTACCATCCAGTATCTATGACAATAACTACATGTCTTACCAAAAGAAATCTTATGTTGCAGTGGTGCTTAGAAGTGCTAAATCATATGCTATGCACAACACAGCATAGAGCAAGAAGATACTGGCTGTCACAGGGTGTTTCTACTTCTTTTTAATACTTCTAAATCTCTTGGCCCTCAACTTGGTATCTTGAAAAACATGTGGTCCCATAAAATGTCTTCTCAATCACTGTAATACTACACAGTGATTTCTGAACATTGATCTTGATCATCTTTGTCTTGAAGGAAAGCTCTGTACTTTGCAAACTGAACAAGTTCCTCTCAGAGGAGTGAAATTTCTGCTTCATCTCTCTCAAATAAAATTCTCTAAAAAGATACTACTATCTGCAACTATTCCATCATTGATCAGTACTACTGCAGTCCCTATTTCACACCATGCTTTCTTTCCCAAGTAAACAACCAGCAAGGTTCCATTTTTACTTGGCAATTTCAACTTAATTTGTTTGCACTACTTCTCCTAATGTTTTGTCCCTCAGTGAATACCAAACATTTAGAAGAGCTGTAAAACATACTTGAATAAGTCAGGATTTAATTGGTCACTTTCTAAAATATGAGGTTATTTTCCTGGTTCAGGAAAAAGATAGGTAAGTTAAAATTATTAGATATCTATACATAAATAATATAAGTTAGATCGTTTAAAGGTAATAGCTTTTTGGAATATTAAAGAATTCTCTTCCTTTCATGATGTTACTAAATTTTTGCCCCTCTTATACGTAAATGAAGTTTGCATGGCCAACACTTTAAATTAAAATGTACCATTTTTAAACCCATAGATGATATAGGGTTAGCTTGATGATGAAGACATCCCACAGCAGAATACAGATAAGCTGCATAAAGCATTACTGCATAGAAATATGGGGAGTTTTCCTAAATTTAAAAATATTTTTAATCCCTGAAATAGAATTTCTATTCTGAAAAGAGAATTTTTCATATTTCCACACACTACCAACAGATTGTGAAGCAATAATTTGAGCTCCTCATTTTATCAGTTTGTCTCATCCTTCAGCTGCTAGGTCTCTCCAGGACCTAGAAAAGTGAGTCAGACTTTGTAGTACAGATTCATCTGCAAAGTCTGCCAAAAATGAGACCAGTTCACATCTGGTGACTTTGTCTTGGTTTCCTTAATGTAAATTTGTTCCAATAATTGACTGAGATGGTCGAAAGATCTTATAAGGGCCACCACCTGAATCACACTATGTCACTGATGAGGTTATAGAATTAAAATAGGTAACTGGTCATTACAGCTCCCCATGACTTTCCAGTCCAAATCAAGCACACAACTGGCACCCAAGAAATTTTTCATCTAAGTATCTTAAAAATTAGTCTCAACTGATTCAGTTTCCCATAGTATTTTGCAGAAGATATGGATATAAATTAATTCAGTCATTGCAATCAAACTAAATACTAATGAGTGGTATCAGCACACACAAAACAACATTGAAGGATCTATAAATTATCAAGTCAGTATGTTATACTAGTTCCCAGAGCATCAGAGAACTTCTCTCATTTGCAGACATTATGTCTGCCACAAAAACTACCAGAACATAGGCCTGAAACTCGTCCTTTGGAAAGATCTTAACAGGACAGAAATCTACAGATTATAGTACAAGCAAAATAGTAATTAAGTGCAGAAGCTTTCCCATTTACTTTACTACAAGTATTTCCAGATAAATGAGAAGGCCAGGGAAACGTCTAGTACCCTTTATTTATGTGATAGCATTTTGATTGCCAATTAAGCACCAAATACTCATCTGTGGTGAAGATGCAAGATGTACTGTTGTATTTCAAAAAATTGGCTTCTCTCTACTCTTCCCAGACAGTACACTCAGCTCTTTAATGAAGTTCTGTGGGTAGAACAGACACATGACTGCTTTTCTAATGTCAAATTATGCTTCCTGTTTTAGCTTTCTTACATATCTGGAGAATCTTTTCATCCCTAGTGAAGCTGTCTGTATTTTTGCTGCACTGTGTCAAAAGAAAATTACCGAGACTAAACAAGTTCGTATTAATGAGCCATGGAAGGCAAACACAACAGCATCAGTTATTACATGAAAAAGAATAATTTTGCTTTCTCATGCCTGCAGGCAGAGGGATGTGAAGTGGTAATCCCTGGAGTACATTAAATTTTTATTTTTAAAATTTTTAAAGATCTTCAAGGGTTATATCATAAGAAATACATAATTGTACAGATAACGACCCACATATCCACTTTTCAATATGTGGAGTAATTCAGCCCCAAAATATCTGGGATTTTCTGACTTTCCAGCTAAGAAAAGAAAAGGCTGCAGTGTTATTTATTTTTTCATTATTCTTTTTAATTTCTGCCTTCTTTATCCATAGACACTCTCCTTCTCCTTGCAGTTCTCCCTCATCAACTTCAAAGCTGGAAATAAAAATATAAGAAAATTGCTGACACTAATAACAAGAATATACCAAAGATGACAAAAGAGGGCCCTAAATCAATGAGAAACATGAGAGTGCAGCAGAAAGAGCAAGAACTGTGTGTTGGTATGAAGCTTTAACAAAGGTATCAGGAAGTCCACGCACCATGACCTGTTCCAGACAGAAGGCAAGCTTGCTTTTGCACTCTCATGTCCACTACTATCTCTCAATATCCTGCTGAATTTGAGATTTTCAAATACCTGAGGCTATGGAGACACAGCTACAAATTACAGCCTGGACACAGTCCCATGCAAAATCATGCAGGTTTTTGTTTTCAAGACAGCTAAAATAATATATCTCTCTCTAAGTTTTTTTTCCTAGAAAAAGGTTACTCTCTAGAAAAAAAGGTGTACAGTAATTTTCCAGTTTTGCTTGTGTCTTCTCTTATAGGGGATACTTTAACTAAAAGACAACCTATGGCCATAAATTGGAAATCGGCCCAGCCTCAGGGGAAAATCATGCCATCAGATGGGGTTCTGGCACTGGAAGAAACCAGTTTTCTAAACTAGAAAATAAGCAGCAAAGGATTTTACTAGGAATTGAATGCTACATCAGTAAAAGTAAATAATCTCATCTCCTTGTAACTTATGTTGGTTCAACTGCAAGTGCTCTCTACACTAGGTCAGTGAGGGTTTGTTGTGTGTTAAAGGTCATGCAGGTTTCTACCTTACAGCAATTAAAACAGGCGTTATTAATGTGGAACAGACATTAGTTAGATGGTTGGCACAAAAAATGTGCCTCTGAAGGCACTCATGAAAACTGTGAAACCTCTACCAGAAAATTATCTATCAAATTAGACCACTGGTTGGTTTGCAATATAATTAGTAGATACATGTCAAGTAGAGGATTATCCAGCCAAAATCTAATCCTGGACAGAAAAAAGGATAGAGTCTAAAGTAATCTTCAGGAGTTTATGAGCTATTCACCAGTATTCACTGGAAGGCCTTTTTTCCTAGTCATGCTCTAATTTGGAAAAAATCACTATTTGAATAGGTCTACGTCCAAGATCAAGGCTTTGCCTTTTGCTAAAGTTGATGAATAACTGTTAAAAGAACTATAAAATGTCAAAAATCCTTTTTTCTTATTTTTCTGAACTAGAAAATTTAAGCTTTAGAGTTGAAAGTGATTTGAGGTAACCTACTGAAAAGCAAATAAAAGGCATGCTCAAAAGCAAACAGAAGGCTCTATCTCTATGGAGATAAAAACTCTCTTGATAAAACACCTGGTTGTCATAATCCACTGATAGCATGTTGTATACTAAGGAAATGTATAGTAAGTATTTGCAGATCTTTTAAATATATTTTACTGCTGCTACCTACAGCTCTCAATCTGCTTTCAGAAATTCAGATTAATTGCAATGTTCCTCGTTGCATCATAAAATTCATGTTTTTCTGTGGCTTATACCTAAGTGCTTTAGTATCAGGTCATTATCAGTCCACACCAGCAGTTTAACTACTGAGCTGTGGAAAAAGAAAAGAAAGTTGTGAACTCTTGTTACATCAGGGATAGAAAATCAACCCACTGAAGTTTACTCCAAAAGCTCTAGTCACAAGTGTACAGACATATTCAAAGTAATGGAGCTGCATAAATGTCACTTTGGAGGAAGCTTCATCCCCCCACATACCTCTGCAAGTGACTCTATTTCCCAAAATTACGTCAGAGCAAGTCCATTCACATCAACACAATGAAGCAGAGTGCAGTGCTAAACTACCTCTCCCTAAATAAGTAACCCAACCCTTCCAGCCTTGTTGGCTGAGACTATAAAAGCTACTAAGGACACAGAAAGCATTTGGCTATATTCAAAGCAAATGATCATGTAGGACAGGGAGTAGTACAAATTAATACCAGCCATTATCTTTTCACCTACATAGCAAATCACAGAGATAAGGTTTTTTGGACAGAGCAATATTTGCTGAGGTCAGAAATAAATAATCATATAGGTCAGCTTGGAGACAGCAAGAGTTTAGTTTTAATTTGTACCAAGACAAAAAATAAACAAAGTGCATCAGATTGGGTGAAAAGACACACACACACACAAAGACACAGGCAGGGATGATGGATCTTGGGTGAACGGAACAAAACAGCAGAAGAAAAGAAATGGGCTTAGACAATTACAGCAAAAGCAATTGCACATTTTAACTTCACTGTGACCATCTGGTCATAAGGCAAGGACAGCCACCCTCACACCCTGAACAGACAAAACAGCTAAAATTATGTACAGAAAAGGTTATTTTTGCCATTCTGACAAGACTCAGCACCAGTTCAGTTATACATATTTGCTATGCAGCTGGTAGTGGAAATGCCATGAACAAGTTCTGAACAGCACATTAAGAGGGGACAATAAAATTAAAGAGCAGTACTGCTAATACTGGAGAGCTAATTTTGAGCTCTAAGTTCCAACAGCCTCCAAGGTCTGGCATGCTTAAGCAATAGTGGATGCATAATACAGTATCAAAATTCTGACATCCATTAATCAAAGACCTTATGGCCTTAACTCAAAACACCTTAAAATAAATACAGAAAAAGAAGGAAAAAAAGAGAAAAAAGAAAGAAAGAAAATAGAGACACTGGAAAAACTCTTAGTGAAGTTGAATCAGCTTTGATTTACTTGACTTCTTTGGTTTGAGTTTGGTCTGTAACATCTGGGCATGTTTTGAAGAGACAAAGCCAAAGACAATGACGTGTGATTGACTATAAAGACCAGCTCATGTCTCAGTACCAGGTGCAAGGATCCAGCCACAGCTGTCTCTTTACCATGTTCCATCTCCTTGCTTTTCTAACAAAGCTGAACTGAAGTCAGGTGATAGGAATTAGTCAGGAAAGAACATTCCTGCCTAACCAGAGCCCAGAGCAGAAAAGGCTGTTTTGGAAGCAGAACCAGTTGTCACTATACTCAGGTTTTTGAGATATTTCTCTTCCACTTATCTCCAAGCTCACTGCTGTAGTGCAGTCACTGTGATGTTATGATACTGGGCTTCATTGATCTTGGATAAGGCAGCTAGAGAGACCAGACTGCAGGTTTGGTATTGAAAGAATTGGGAAATCTTACCCCTAAACCCAGACCTCTTTTAAACTTTTCCCTGCAGTTCAGGTGAGCTTATTTTGCATATGTGTCAGTTATTTATGCTAAAGATAAACCTAGTGAGAAAATGCCTATATGGAGATAGTATTTTAACACTTGAAAAGACAGTAGGAAGGATAAATTAGACTGTGAGATATCAGACCAATGCATATGAATTACAGATAAACCTGTAGGAAAATACAAGGAAATTTACTAATGCAAGGTTTTGGTATGGCAGAAATCACAGGTCTCACAGGTATACACAGAAACGTACTAGTTTCCTGTTCCTAATTCACATAACCATCTCCCTCCCACCCACAAGAAACCTGGAGATAACTTGGCTTATAAGGACTGAGTGGTAATGCACTTAAGAATCCTTAACTGCTGAAATGCCTGCACTTGACAAGCAGGATAATCTCAGCTGAAACATCCCTTCATTACAGCATGTACAGAAAAAATACATTTGCAACAAAAAGCATGTGCATAACTGATTTTTTTCTTTTTCTGTCAAAATGGAGGAAAGTATAGCAAATCAAATCAAGTATAATCTGAAAGATATTAAATAGAGTTTTTTAATGCAGTCAGGGATTTATTTCTATTTAGATAAGCCCCATTGTTTTGATTTAAAGACTAAAGTGAAAGATTAATTTTACTTAAAAATTTGACATAAAAAATCAGCAAAAACCAGATGAATTCTTGACATCTTTTTATATTGTCACGTTCATCTCTTGTCAGTGTAGTCTCAGATGAGATGTGTTTCAATTATACATGGAATACTACAATGCATATTTTCACCTTCTTGCTTGCACACACACACAGCTGCAGAAGTCCCTTACCAGTTAATGTATGGCCAAAAAAGTTTATTGACAGCCTCTTAAAGAAAAAAAAGGACATTTTTACTACCACCACTCTTACCTTGAATTTGTAGATAAGGCTGTGATTTTTGAGAAATTGCATAAACACTGTGAAAAGACTGTATAATTCCCTTAGGAAAAGGTTTGTCTGTGGGATGGGTTAATATATCCATTTCTTTGTCAGACACCACTAACAAAATGCTTCATCAGAACTTGTTTTGAAAACTCCAGCAGCCCAGACACTGTTTCAGGAGACTTCTCTCATGGAAGGTATCCTACTTACCACATCTGGCATCATGACAAAATAGAATTATTTAATGAACCATAGGATATTACTGAATTATATCAGTGGTGTCTACTTGAAGTTGCAGCATAAGCTGTATCAGTAAAAGTTATGTGTCACAGAAGAAATAACATCAGTGCAGCTCCAGCGTGTCCTCGCGTGGTCAAGGGAAATGAAACTCCAGGGCAGACCAGACAAATTGATAGGTTTAAATAACAGGCAGGAAGAGACTTTTAGGGAAGACATTTATTTTTTAGCAGATAGGTGAAGAATACAGAAGCTGAATCTAAAAAAACCTAAATTATCTTCCTCAGTTATTCAATTTCTTTTGACTTATATCGAATGCTTAGTTTTGGACAGCAAGTTCTGTAGAAAAAATGTATAAAGTCATATATAAACTCAGAAAATTACTTTGCTGCCTGAACTATTTCTTGATTATGTGTGTATTCTACATTTCTAATTTAATTATACTCCAGTTTTTCCTAGCAGTATTTTCATTGTTCAGCAGCAGTGGTCTGAAAATACAAACCAGATATAGCTCACAGAAATAAGTAGTTCCATCTCTTTGTAAAAACACAGAGTGGGGGTGGGAGACATTTAAGAATTCACTTTTCTATTTACTATGCATCCAAACTTCAAAGGGGCATGGCAGAGCATCTGGTAACAAAAATTGAATTCAAGAACTGAATGCAGAAAATTGGCAAATTGTTCACTTTGAGAGCATGAAAGCTTTGGAGAAAATTAATTTATAATTGCATTTGAATGCACATAAAATTTGTTGATTAAATTCAAGAATAGGACTTGACAGTTAGAAGATAAAATCCCAAAGTTTAACCTCAAATACAAAATAACGTTACAATCTGTACACAGTAAAAAACAATATAACAATAACAGTTTTGATGTCTGCAGTCACTGTTATTTATGTAAAAATATGTAAGCACAATGAATCAGCAGCATTTAACGGCACAGAGTTCAAGTCTGCAGAGCTTTACTTTGAAGAACAAAAAATATTCAGTTTGGAGATGCAAAAGTTCAACAGAAACATCAAATTCTGTAGCCCTCCAGACAAAGTCAAGCATATTTTTAGAAGATTTCTGAACCAGTGAAGACCTAAAATAACTTTTAGCACCCTGTTTGAACTAAGCGCAATTTATTTTGAGATATAAGAATAAAATAATAAATAATGTTTTTTAAGGTTCTAAATATAGAAGGCTTACTCCAGATGGAGTATCAGCAAGAACAAAATTGTTATTGCATAAGCCTTCAAGAACAAAGAAAAAAAAGATAAAAAGCTGGCAGTTTGCTATTGACTTTCAGGAAATTGGTTTTTTTTACACTTTGACCAAGAAGCAAATGGGTCACACAGAGATTTACACCAAAGTAGCTATATTTACCAGAATTCACAGCTTTTCTCATTTCAGCCCCTTTTTGGTACTTAGACCATTTTAAGTTTCATTCAGTCAATTAAGATAAACTGAAATCAAACAGCAACTCTTCAAGCTAAATGAGAAAATGTCTATGCTGACACACTGAATTTTCTACTCTAGTTAAAGATCACCCATCTAATGAAATCAGATTAAATGTGTGTATCCCTACACTGACGTCTCCCTTGCTCTTTTTTTTTTTTTTTTAGCGATGGAGCATACCAGCTTGGTTTGGATATTTGTCTAAAATTATCAAAACTTATTCCTATGAAAATAAATTACATTTACAGTGTAATTTCCTTTAATTCTATTGGCCTGGAGATAAGGTAGATTTTTCCAAGAAAAAGTCCAACATTTTCTCATTCTGGAGGAATGTAGGTAGACCACACAGACCCAAAAAGCAGCAACAGCAGCCCTTTCAAGTGAGCCCTTCCAGTTGCTGCACTTCTAACTTGATAAAGAAGCTGTTGTTCTTTACATGTTTAAGTCTACTGGGTTGAAACCATAACTGGAGAGACACTCAGGTCTAGTATTTGATGGTGAGGAAGGAAATGCATAGAAGCATTTCCTCCATCACAGCAACTCCAGGCAGCACAGATCAGCACTTTGAAACTTTGGGGAGCTGGCTGACATTTGCCAGGGCTGATACTTATTCAGAAAAACTAGACAGCCACCATGTGAGGCCAGAGTAAAGTCACCCCAACATACTCCTTTAGGCCATGTCCAGTGAATTAGGAAAACACTTAATCCAGAAAACACTTCATCCTAATGCCTGCCTTAATGGATTCCTGTGGTTCCTTCATGGCACTGACTTGTCCCAGGACCACTCCAAGGGCACAACAGGGCAACAGTTGGGTTTGGCATGAGAGCACAGCAGCAGACCCAATTCTTAGGAACAAGTGTTTGAAAAAAAAGCAGTTTCAAATAAAAATTTCAGCAGCCATTTTCCTGTGAAATACTTGTTTAATTCAAAGACTTTGGGAAATAATCACAGAAGGACAAGAAAACTGTGAAAATCTGAGTAGGGCAAGACAGACCTCTTTAAAAGACCATGGTGCTTGCAAAAAGGCCAGTGGCCAGGAGGTGTTGAGTGATGTAGCCCCCAACAACTTTAACATTTCATTCTGGAATTAAACGGTCACATTAGGATTTGTACAGGACGTAAGAATTTAAATCCTTATTATCTACCATTGGAACCTTATAATCTCCTCTTCATCAATGTTTCATTTCTGTATGATTTTGAATAGTAGAAGCAAAAGTCTGCAATCTACTGTGAAAAACAAAGGTGGTAAAAAACAAGGGTGTGTTTACTTAACACTGCATTTATTTAATTAATGCATTTATTCTTCCAGTACTAGATATCATTTCAAGTAACAGAACAAAAGTCATTGAGTAATAAAACAAGTTATAATGGTCTGTTAAGTAGCACAGGAACTAGAACATAAACTAACTGGAGCAACACAGTAAGGTATGAAATTCTAAAACACATTTACCTGCCCTCTGACTGGACAGATATAAAATGTGCTTGTGATATTTAGCATCATTATTACCAGAGAGGGTTCAAACATTTGAATGCTCCCCTCTTTTTATTCTTCTACAATAAATTAATGAAGGTCTGGGAAAAATAAAACAGGACAAGAAAAAACATTTTTTCAATCTGTTCTTGGGATTTGCCTTCCCCTTTAAATTATTATCTTCATTTTTGTAGAACTCAGCTTTGCCCTCAAACAAGAGAAAACACAATGAGCATGAATTGCTGCCAGGAGAGACCTGATCTTCCGTGCAGCCTCATTTACCTTCACTGATGCGATGATTCCCTCTTGGTAAACTACTGAGGTACATGGCTAAATTACTCCTCTATCTCTGTTTTGACATACTGACATACTTTGGGATATGACACCTAAGCAGAGCCTAGAAGGCTTTGTCCAAAACAAGCTCCAAGAGCCAAAACCATGAAAATTAAGTGCAATTTCCAAAATATTAAGTCGGGGATAAACAAAGTGCAGTGGAAGAAACACTTCATTCAGTTGTTTCTGATACTACTGGCAGGAAAAAATTGACTGAGTATTTTACAATGAAAGATTGCATGCAAAATTCAGTGACTCTTTGTGAAAAATAGCACATGAAGCCAATCTAGTTTGATGCTAGATATGAAGTAAACTGAAGAATATACTATCTTACCTCTCACAATTATAGCATTTTAAGGAACTAATCAGTAATTTGGAGAACCTTTTTAAAGCTCATTCTCTTCAGAATTTTGCTTACCTTATGTACTTTTAATATTACTGTTCACCCAACTTTACATTTTCATTACTTTAAAGCAAGCACTGTTAATAGTTAATCAGATCCTCAGACTTATGTCAACGACATGTGGGAGAGAAGAATGACAGGAGGAGGAGGCATACAGGAGAAGAAAATTTTTCCATGTTATTCTTTCTCTGTCTTCACACCATCTGCTTCTTCCATAGCTCCACTTACCTGCATTTTATACAGCAGTGATTATTATACACATGATTACTCTCTACCTAGTAAAACTCTCCTTCTTTCTTCCTTTTTTTTCCTTTTTCTTCTTTTTCTTTTTCTTTTTCTTTTTCTTTTTCTTTTTCTTTTTTTTTTCTTTTTCTTTTTCTTTTTCTTTTTCTTTTTCTTTTTCTTTTCTTTTTCTTTTTCTTCTTTTTCTTTTTCTTTTTCTTTTTCTTTTTCTTTTTCTTTTTCTT
>JAHLSL010013621.1:879640-982122 GCA_025920805.1 Petroica traversi | reverse complement strand
CTTTTTCTTTTTCTTTTTCTTTTTCTTTTTCTTTTTCTTTTTCTTTTTCTTTTTCTTTTTCTTTTCCTTTTCCTTTTCCTTTTTCTTTGTCTTTTTCTTTTTCTTTATCTTTTTCTTTGTCTTTTTTCTTTCTTTTTTCTTTTTTTCTTTTTTTCTTTTTTGTCTCAATTTCTTCCTTCACTGAAACAAAATGAAAGGAAGGACTTGAGAAAGAAGCAGAAGCATATGCCACTAGCTAAAGGCACTGTTTTCTGAGAAGACTGAGGGTAGTATGCTGGCTGCACCTTACTTACATAGTTTCAGTGGTAAAAACTTCAAAATCACAGAATCTGCTCTGGAATGAAGAGATAAGGAGGTACAAAAAGGTCAGTATTAACTATCTTTGTTGTGCTATTTATGGACATACAGAAATATTTTTAAAATAGGGCTTTGCCACAGGCTGCAGGATAATGGAAAAATTGAGGTTTTGCCAAAACACAATGAAACCTCTGCTGAATACAAGGCAGTGTATTTTGGGAGAGAAGTCTTTAAAAAAGGGAAAAGTAATACCGTGAAGTTGGATTCCTCTCACATCCTGTTTTTGTCCTGCCATACTTGAAGCATTCTCCACTTTAGGAGTACAGTGAACAGTAAATTTATCAACAAATACAAACACATAAACTAAAAATGAAACTACTAGAGCAGTCTGTGATTTGGTGTCAAACAGGAAAATCTTTCAGTGTGGAATGAAAAAGGATCTATAACCATTCAAGTACTCCACAATGTAAAATTTCATAATCAAAATTATATGTCATTTAGAAATTAAACCATATTTTGCTATTTTTATAGTGATGCCTTTTTCCTGGTGTTAGGAAAATGAAGCCAGACACGGTTAGAGGGGTTGGGGTCTTTACCTCAGTATTTTAATCAGGATCCTGTTCGGTGCATCCACTTCACCCAGGTGAAAGTGTGGCAAAAATGCACACCCACCGTCAATCATACACACCAGTTATAGACCTTACACATTAGCATATCTAACAAAGAGGGCCCAATAATGAGGTTGGGGTGGGCTAACCCCTAGTTTACAGAATCCTCCTGCCGGGAGACCTTGGGTTCCTGAGATAGTAGGAATGTTTGGTCTCCCTGGCTCTGCAGTTCTGGGGTGTTTAGTCTCAGGCCTGCAGAACACTTACAAAACACTAAGCACTAAACTAAGTAAAAGGTTGCAAGTATGCATACTGCTAATACTTGTGGATACAGAGAACTGTGTAAAAGGTATATAAAAGAAAAGACAAAAATTATTCCGGCACAAATAGACTACAAGAAAATAAGCCCTTTGAGTTCAGTTAAAATACTACAAAACAAATTAATTCCTCTTCTTCATTCACACCTAAAAGCTTTTCCTTTTTTTCACTGTCTCTATGTGGAACCTGGATCCCCCACCACATATCTAACTGGCCCTCTGTGATATCTGTTACAGCAGGGAGCACAAAGGTTCTGGCAAAGTCAGGATGTGCTACCTTGCAGCATCCTCTGCTAGATGACATGGTCTGCCTGGCACTAGGGCAGTACTCTGGTATCTCTGCATGGCAAGACTCAAAATACCCTCCTCACACAGGTATCACATCCATGAAGTGTCTAGCTATACCCATCCTGTAACACCACATGTAAGATCTCTGTACTAAAAAAGATCACAGAATCACAGGTTGAAAGAGACCTTCAAGATCATCAAGTCCAACCCATGCCCTAACACCTCCACTAAATCATGGCACCGAATGCCACGTCCATGTTTCTAAACACATCCAGGGATGGTGACTCCACCACTTCCCCTGGCAGACAATTCCAATATTTAACCACTATTTCTGTAAAAACTTCCTCCTAATATCCAACCTATACTTTCCCTGGTTCAGCTTAAGACTGTGTCCTCTTGTCCTTCAGTTGCTGCCTGGAGAAGAAACCAACCCACCTGACTACAAACACTATTCAGGAAGTTGGAGAGAGTGATAAGGTCACCTCTGAGACTCCTTTTCTCCAGGCTAAACCACCCCAGTTCTCTAAGTCATTACTCACAGGACTTATATTCCAAGCCCCTCACCAGCCTTATTCCCTCCTCTGGATGCACTCAAGTGTCTCAATGTCCTTCCTGTACTGAGGGACCCAGAACTGGACACAGCAATCAAGGTGCGGCCTCACCAGTGCTGAGTACGGGGGGAGAATGACCCCCCTGGTCCTGCTGGCCACACCATTCCTGATACAGGCCAGGATGGTGCTGGCATTCTTGGCCACCTGGGCACAGCTGGCTCATGTTCAATTGGCTGTCAACCAGTACCCCCAAGTTCCTTTCTGCCTGGCCTCTGTCCAGTGATCCTGTCCCCAGCAGGGGGTTATTGTGGCCAAAGTGCAGGACTCAGCACTTGGACTTATAAAATTTCATCCTGTTGGACTCTGCCCACCCATCCAACCCTTGCAGGTCTTTCTGTTGCCCTCCTCCCTTCCAAGAGATTGACACACGCTCCCAGCTTAGTGTCATCTGAAAATTTACTGATGAAAGACTCAATACCCTCATCCATGCCATCAATGAAGATATTGGACAGAACTGGCCCCAGCACAGACCCCTGAGGGACACCACTGCTGACTGGCTGCAGCTGGATGCAGCACCATTCACCAGCACTCTCTGGGCCCGGCCATCCAGCCAGCTCCTGACCCAGCAAAGAGTGCTCCTGTCCAAGCCACAGGCTGCCAGCTTTTCCAGGAGTGTGCTGTGGGAGACAGTGCCAAAAGTCTTGCTGAAGTCCAAATAGACAACATCCACAGCCTTTCCTGCAATCACCAGGAGGGTCCCTGGTCATAAAAGGAGACCAGGTTGGTCAAATATGACCTACCCATGCTGGCTGTGTCTGATCCTCTGGCGACCCTCTAAGTGCTGCTAATGACACTCTGAAAAAACTGCTCCATTAACTTGCCAGGTACTGAAGTCAGGCTAACTGGCCTGCAATTCTCAGGCTCCTCCTTCCTACCCTTTTTGTGGATAGGTGACACATTGGCCAGCTTCCAGTGAGTGAGGAATGAGGGAGAACAGCTTTGCAAGCCCATCTGCCAGCTCCCTCATCACCCTGGGATGGATCCCATCTGGTCCCATAGATTATGAACATCCAAGCAGCTCAGTAGTTCTCTGAATGCCTTCTCCTGGATAAGAGGGGGACCACTCTGCTCCCTGACACCATCCACCAGCCCAGGAGGACAGCAGTTCTGAGGACAAGCCATCTTCCCACTAAAGACTGAGGCAAAGAAAGCATTAAGCACTTCTGCCTTCTCCTCATCTGCAGTTACTAAGTTCTCTCCTGCACCCAGGAGAGAACAAAGGCTGGCCTTACCCTTCCTTTTGCCCTTAATGTATTTGTAAATACATTTTTTATTATCCTTTCAAAAAGCTGGAAAATTAAGTTCAAACTGAGCTTTGGCCTCCCTAATTTTTTTCCTACATGCCCAAGGAACCCCCTTAAATACTTCCTATGAGACCGGACCCTCCTTCCAAAGATGCTATATCCTCTTTTTATTCCTGAGTTCCTTCAAGACTTCATTGCCCATCTAGGCTGGGCATTTGCTTCATCAACTCATCTTTTGGCAGACAGGGATAGCCTGCTCCTGTGTCCTCAAGATCTCTGTTTGGAAGCACATCCACCTTTCCTGGACTCCCTTGTTTTTTAGGACAGCTTCCCAAGGAACCCTCTGAATAAGTCTCCTAAACAGGCCACAGTCTGCCCTCCGAAAATCCAAAGTAAAAGTCATATTGAAAATCTTCCTCATTTGACCAAATACCTATTGTGATCACTATCCCCCAAGCAGCCTCCAACAACCACATCTCCCACCAGCGCATCCCTATTTGCAAATAACAGGTCTAACATAGCCCTGGTGGGCTCACTCACCAACTACAACAAAAAGTCATCCTCCACACACTCTAAAAACCTCTTAGACTGCTTCTTTTCTGCTGTATTAAGCTCCCAGAAGATGCCTGGTAGGTTAAAGTCACCTACAAGACCAAAGTGTGGCGATCCTGAAATATTCTCCAGCTGTTTATAGACTAAATAACAGACCCCCAGAAGGATGTCAGCCTTGGTGGCCTCGTCCTTAATCCTTACCCACAGCCATTCAACTACTTCATCATTAGTTTCAATACCCATGGTGTCAAGAACTTCCCTAATATAAAGGACCACTCCTTCACCTCTTCACCCTTTCCTGTCTCTTCTGAAGAACTTGTAGCCATCCAATGCAGTGCTTCAGTCATGCAAGTCATCCCACCACATTTCCATGAGGCAACTGCATCACAGCTCTGCTGTTGTACCATGGCTTCCAGCTCTTCTTGCTTGTTACCCACACTGTGTGCATTACTATACATGCACTTCAGCTGGGCCACTGATCTTGTGCAAAATTCTGGCAGTGCATTTTATGAGCTTCAGGGTCAGTGTAGAGTTTTGTAAGTCTTTCCAGGGCCTTGAAAGTCCCACAAAATGCCTGTCTCTGTTTTTAAACCTGATTACTCTTGCCCTCTCCAGGGAAGCTGCACAGCTGCTGGCTTGCTTGAAGACTCTGGAGCAGGGGTAGCAGGACTGAAAGCAAGTAATCCAGCTTGTTAATATGTTTTCTCCTTCACTCATAAGCACCAGCTAGACAATAACATCAGCTAGACAAATACAACAGCTTTACTAAAATGTCAGTGTGGAAAGCCAGTCCATACAGAGATAAATACTGAGATCAAGCCTCTCAGAGGAAAGAATGTCAGGTTAGGAAATTAAAGAAAAGTAGCAGGAAGGAAAAGCTGAAAAGAAGACATAACCACTGATACTTTCTGCTGTAAAACTCAAAATCAAGATGAGTTTTATTCTTATTTAAGCTTTATAGAAAATAAACACCCCCAGGACACAATTCTGTGTGGGTACAGTACTGGGGGACATCAACAGCTTTTTAATCTGTCAGGCAACAAAGGTGAGAACTTCTAAACTGGCTCCCATGAAAAAGTTTGACATCAGAAGCAAAGTATCTTGCACAAGAGGAGGAAAACAGCTGGGAAAAGAAATCCAGAGGAACAGTATTTGTTTCATGTAAATAATCGTTGACTCCACTAACAAAAATGCAGTGTAGGAAAAAAAAGTGTGGCAAAGCCACAGAATTGATTTCCAACATTGGTTTTGAAAGCTTTGTTGTGTTTTTAAAGATTCATTACCATACTGATACAAATTTGACATGGATGGCTACAGAGGTAATGTGCAGAAAGGTGATAGAAAAAGTGGCTTGAACCTCTTTTCTCTTAGGTTCTGCTTGTGACTTCTCAAGTGATGCTGGGTAGATAAATCGTTCAGCCTCTCAGTGTTTCATGTTCTTTATCAATGAAGAGACACTTTCTATGAAAAGTACAAGAGCTCAGCATTACTATCATCAATTTTCAGCCTTAACAGCTTTGAAAGCTATAGATGCTGGACAATAAGCTCGAGTATAACTCAGAAGAGCAGAATTTCAATATGATGCACCAGAGACTTAGATATTTGTCAGAAGGATTTTAATGTTAAGAGATGGATAGAGCACGGCACACTCCCATGGTACAGTCAAATGCTGCTTTGGTCATTTTTAAAGTCAGGATAAAATAAATTACAGTATTTTAAAACCAAAAAAACTTGCACCTTACCTTACTTTCTTAAGCAACATAAGAAGAAGAACGGTACTTTTTCTCTTAAGAATTGCAAGGGTTTGGGTCACAGATTAATACTTAAAATTAATTAGTCCCATTTTCACAACTAATTTGAATATTAAATATACTCAAATCCACAGCTTGCAGATGCAGCAGCACAAACTATAGGTGTTTTTTTTTTTTAAATTAAACAAATGATCTACTGGCCATGAAACTAATGTCCCTGTGTTTCCAACTCAGCATAATACTCAGTGAGAGAATTTAAAAGAAATGTAGGGCTTTGGATAAAGCTTTGCATTCCTGCAGAACAAACAAATGGGCCCACTCTAAATATAATCAGACTTGTGCTAGCTACAACTGCTGCAGAGCAAAGAGTCTAAGGATTGCAGCCAGTGTCAATTAAATCAAAAGTAATTGATTAAAGGCTAAAATAATTGATTAGAAAAAGAGTGCAGTAGACTTTAAAGGAAAATAGCCCCTCTCCCAGCATAATCCTCAGCTCCTGAATTTCCTCATGCATGCAAATTTCTTCCTGATAATAAATGAAGCTTTTCATCTATAGGGATAAACGAACATAGAGCCAGATTTGCTTTGTGGGGTTCTGAGATTTTTTCGCTGGAGTATCCCAAAATTTGCTTTTATATGCAACTTAGAATAAAGGAAAACTGTGGTGAGGGAAAAACGCTTGAAGGAAACAGAAAAAATTGAAGGGTCTGCAGAGACACGAGTATTGATCTTGCTCCCAGTGCAGCCATGGAAAAACTTCTCCTTTTCCCTCTTTAAAATTGGATCAAGCCCAAGGACTGACTGAGCTTAAAAGAATGTTCCTATTTGAAGTACTTTCACAGTAGACGGCACCAGCTTTATCGTCCAAACCACCTCTCAGTCATGGCTAGGACCTCTGAATTCCAGTGACTGAAGTAGTTCACCACATAAGAGGATTAATAACATTAAAAACATCATGTTTTCTCCCTGTGATGACAAGGCAAGCCATGAACCACTGTATTTCCCATGGGAGCAAAGGAAGCGCTTCACCCAAATCTTCACCCTGTTGCCAACCCCAGATGTTCAGGTTGCCTTCTGACAGGGACCAAATCTGCCCTGGTAAAATGGGAAGGCACTCTAAAGAATCATTTTCATCAAGAATAACACAGACCTTGGAACAATCATATTTAACACATTCTGGACAATGCTTAAAACTATCTTCTTCTTCTGTTGTTAATACAGGCAATAATCCCTAAATACATCCCTAAATACAATTTGAATGTGGTCAGACCCTAGGCACATGTTTACTAGTAAGTGCTTGCTAATCTACTTTACTTTAAGTCCCATAACAGCAACTAACACATCCCAGAATGAGATTTACATGCACTCTATTTCTATAGCTCCTTTGAAAAAATTATTTATGGTTTTTAAAAAGCAGCCATATCATATCAGGGAAAAATGTAAACAATGGCTATACAACCCCTAGCAGTATGAAAGCACCTCCTATGTCATCTCAGTCCCTCCTGATTGAAAATGATTTCCAGGTCTATGAATACACAGAAGCTGTGACACAGCACAGATATTACAACTACTAGCACTGTAAACAATGGAGTTAGGATTATCTGAGCAGGATGGTATGCAAAAGAATAAACAGAGTATCACAAGTCATAATTCTACCATCCCTCTTTGCTAAAGTGGCATTCTGACATCTTTTCCCTTTGTGTTCTCAGTGATTCTCTCTATATTATCTCACGTTATATTTTTGTGCCTTATCTCAATGAAATAGTAATGTTGCCTATACTAAGCATAGGTATGTTATTTTCTGAAAAGAAAAGAATGGATGACATGGCTCTTTCTTTAAAAAGATCTGACTATATTAACTCAGGGGTTTCAAAACCTACATATATGCTGATATACTCAACTTTTTACTGAAAACGCATTATGACATCGCTAGTTAAACATTTGGACTTTTAGTTTAGCATTACAGATCTCTAAGCAGTGTTTAAATAACAATTCTAAGAAAAAATGACTCTTAGTAAAAACAGCTGAAGTGGTGCTTTTTCCTCCACACCCATACTTGAATATTTCTAGCTCTAAACTAATCTTCTTAAAATGCACATTTACTAGGTTTTGAAAAAATCCACCTAATAAGTACTGCCTAATGCTTATGCTGCACCTCATCAGTTGAATTCTCTTGTGACACAAATGCTGAACAGGTCTGCAAAATCACCAGACAACAAATCACTTCTTACTTCATTTTGGTTTTTAATGTAGGCTTAGGATTATGTTTATTTTTCCATTATACACGATATATTTTTATTCTGCTTTATATTTCTTTTACCATTTGCTCTTCCACTTAGTTACAGAGTTTATAACTTTGTTTACTTACAGGAACATTTTTTTTAAAAAGTAATAAGAATTTTTATGTAATCCTATTTTCTAATGCTTCAGAAGAGCATGAACAAAATGAGAAGTCTGAGGCACAAGCTTTGTCTCACAACAATAGACAAAGCAATCTGGAAAATTCCAGTGTACATCAAATATGTTTCATACAATTAAACATTTGAGTTTTTCCAAAAGGAAGGGAAATGGTCAGCTTACAACTTGGTTTTCACTCTTATATTTTCTTTCTGAAAACTCTGGGTGGGAGAGGTCTTTCTTGAAGGACAGGATTTTACCATATATGTTATAAAGTATGCACTCAAAAGGAAACCTCCATACACAGGTTTCCTATACACATACCCAAACACTGATGATGCTGAATGCTTCACAGGACTTAGCTGTATTGTGTTGACTCAGATAGTTAGGAAATAGCAGAATCAACCCTGAACCTCTTTCTGACATCACTCTTCGAACAATACAGGAGACATGGAGAAAATATGAAATCAGAAAAGAGAAAGAAGAGGACCATTATATTTTTGACCACTGGCATTAATTATTTTCCCTGAAATACTGAGACTACAGGTGATAACAAAAGTGTAAAGGAAGACCATGAAGCAGAACTATGGACAGAGGTGAAGGAAATAAGAGACTTTTCATTTCCAGGCCTTCCTAGCATTAGAAAGTCTCATATGACATGGATCACAACAAGGTTCAGACAGAAAGCTCATTTTTTAAAAGAACAAATAAGACCAGCAGTGGGCATTGAGATAAAGCAGAGAATAAGAGATTGCCTTGCCTTGCCTTGCCTTGCCTTGCCTTGCCTTGCCTTGCCTTGCCTTGCCTTGCCAGCATTTTCTGACAGCTGCTACACAAGATCCACAGCACCAGTAGAGACAGACTTCAAACACCCTCAGAATCCCAACTGAACCCTCTCTCCACATCTTCCTTTAAATCCATCAGTAAATGGAGAAGTACACAAAACATTCTGAGATTCTCAGCATAAAGAAACCCAAAACTCACCAGAAACTGGACTTGATGATTGTTGTGGGTCTTCCAACTCAGGATATTCTGTGATTCTTTAAAACAGACTTGCAACAGAGATAGCAAACTGAGTGAGGAAAGAAAGAACAGGGACAGCCCCAGGACTCTGATAATTTCTTCATCTCTCAGGTGCAATCTCTGAAATAGGAACAGGGACAGTGCAAGGAAGTACAAAACCAGAATCAGGTGATGTGTGGTTATGTATGTTTTTACCTGCTGGAAGCCATTCTAAGAGGTTTGCAGTGGACAGCAAAAAACTGTACCACATGTGTATACTACAGAAAAAACAGGAGATCTAACAGCACATGGTAGATTTCTTGTGGTGCCACACATTATGGTTCTTCTCTGTTCCCCTTGAATCTCTCTGCCACATGGGCCTAGATTTTAAAACAGGCACCATCACGTCTGAAAGACATTTAATTTCAATTTGTAGATATCTCATAGAAAGGGTGTATTTTCCTAGGCTTGAGGGAGTACATTCATCTCAGGAAGCGATTAACTGATACTTTGATTCATGAGATCCCTGATTTTCAGGATAAATACCAGTGAAGTCTGCAGCATATCCTGCACTCCTACAGCTGCAGAGTACAGTGCTGAAGATCAGGAATAACATGGATGGACATGCGGCAATGCTAAGGAGAGGGAACTATATATGCAATCCAAATCATAAGGCTCCTATAAGGCTCCAGCTCTTGAAGCAAATACTGAGAAGGTTAAGATCACCCATCTTCTCAGACTCCGTTTATTTTAGTCCTGCTGGAGTTAACATTTTTGTTCTACAGCTTACTACGCAAACCACTTCAAACTGATCATCAAAACACTGTAATGGATTTCCTGAGACCTCAGTAAATTGACCAAAGGAGTCTCTCCTGCCAGTTCTCAGCTGCTTGCTGCTGTGTGGGCTTCTACAGAGGCCAAGAAATGGACACATACGTAACATTACTGCAATCAAAGAGGAAGAAATCTCCCTTTCTAAGTGTGTGCTGCCATAGCGCACTTAATACCCCTCAACAACAAAGCACTTGGAGGAATGCTAGAACAACTGGGGTTTTATTTTTCTTTCAAAAATGCTTCCTAAATGTAGACGTCATTGGAGGATGACATTCTGAGGCTTGTCGGCGTAAGAGCAAATTTCCTTTCTCAGCATTACTCCTTTTCCAAAATATGCATTCTGTCCCAGACTGTAGGCAAGCATTTTCTAGAGCTGAGGCCTAGGTGACTCACTCAGGGAGGGATACACAGTAAAGTAACACAGAGCACCACCAGTCTTTTAACCCCTAGGTTAGACCTATTCTCATTCAATGTTATTGTCTAAGAACCAAAGGATGTACTAAAAGATACCCCTAAGGGAAACAATTTTTTTACTATCAGGAAGAATTTGGCATTCTAAACATGAAAACCTATTCTCACTTTATTCTCAAATCTGCAACAGTCTACCAATGAATATTTATTATGCTACCATTTCGCTGTATGACAACAGCTGGCTAGACACCTCTTTTGAGAACTGCTGTGCATCGCTTTGAGGTAAGAAGCTCTGCTTGAAGGCCTTTCAGGGCTTTGTCTAAAAAGAATTAAAAGGCAGTGCTGCTACTAAAATTTCACAAGAATTAAGAGCCAAAATTTCATTTCAGTAAACAAATAAATGATTCCAAGAATGGGAAGAGATAAAAATTACCATGTTTTTAATCTACTGCTTTACATTTGCACAGCAGCCTATAGGGACATACTTCGCAAGACACGACTTACTTTCTCTCTGTCTTGTCTCATTTTCTTCTGATGTGAATTTTTTTCTGCCTGGGGAGTGTTCAGCACTCTGCAAAAGGCTCTGTAGCATCTGCTGTGGTTCTTTATAATTACATTTCCTTTTTTAGGAAGGAAATGTAGCACTTTTTTAGTGCTGATATTTTAGGACTAATTCTTTAGGTTTGGACTGAAAGCTGGAGGTCAATTCTTGCCATTTTTAATTGTTTCCTTTCATGAAAGATAAAGGAAGACATGTACCTCTGATTTTATCATCACGGACAAATCTTTCCTCAGCCCTTTCTTTGTTCTTAATATATTGCACATTCTTAAATGAGCCTGAATCATTTGTGCTGGCAGGCTTGCACAAACACACACATACACCCCCACACAGACACCTCACAGATAAGATCTCTCTTTTTGAATCTTAGCTTCAGACATTTTAAGTTATACTTCACAGACTTTGCTTTTAATATTTAATTTTCCTGGAAATCATTAATGTACTAAACCAAGAATTTTTACTAGTTAAAGTAAAAAGTATTTTTAGATTCCATTGTAAAAAAAAAAGTCTAGACAAAAGTCTTGAGTGAAATATCACACAGAAGAAGATCTCTGTTTCATTTTAAATTACCATTGTACATGTTTCTCATGCTTAATCTAGTATGTTTTTTACTTATTGTGAAATATCCCCCCCAAAAGTACACATTTAGTACTTACCTATGATTATACAATACATCTTAATTCACTGGAAAGTGCTCAGCTGTGAAATATTCTTACATAAGGTATGCAATAGAGACCCTCACTGAACAGCATGGATTATGACTTAACAGTAGTGGTAATTCTGCCCGGCAATGAGGTCAGATGATCCAGCCATGCTGAAATTGCCAAATTCATCTTTGTACCACCAAGCACCAGCCTGGGAGCTGCTTTGGGTGGGATGTCCTCAGATAGTTTATCGGGGCTGAAGACAAAAGGGGAAAAATAACTGGAGATGGAAAAGGGACAAAGGATTTGGGAATGCCACAACACCTAAGAGCACCAACATAAACCCAGAGATACTGAGATGGGCACATGAAAACAAGGCAGGATGCTACACACAAGCACTTGAACATATGGTCAAAGAGAAATGACAGTCTGTGTTTATATGTCTCTGACGTGATCAGATTTTAATTAGGATGAGTTTCAGCTCAGAATTCAAGTCCTTGATATTATTTATATTTGGTACAAATGTACATGGCCCACAGTTATGTATTTAATGTACATTTCTGTTTTCAAACACTGTACTAGTGTCCATACTACTGAAAGGTCAGAGCTCAAGCAACAGATTCCTGTTTAAAAACAGCAGGCCATTTTCAGGTGTTTTGAGGAGTTTAAGAACACATTGAGCTGCACAGGCTTTTCAGCTGGCATCACAGAAGAGCTCCTTAATGCTCAGGTGTGCCCAGCCCTCAAAGGTAACCATCACCAAGGCATTTAATGATCCCCCAAAGAAGAAGCAGGGGCTACAGGCAGTTGTGATTTGATGAGTGAACGACTGGTTTTGACAGGGCTAACCACTGAAGGAGCAGCACGTACACTGTGCAAACATGCTGGGATTTACCCGTCACCAGGTAAGAGCCCTGCAGTGTGCAAACTGTGACATTCATAAAAGCTGTAAAGACAAAGGATATGGCAAAGGACATTGCTGAGCAGATTAAATTAAATCATCGAGAGACAAATTATAAAGCTGAATGCCTACGATGCCTATAATTACTACCTGACATCCCTGAAGTGCATATTCACAGCCAGCACTACAGTTGCTGTTTAGGTTATTGAAATGCATTTAAGAGAGCGAGGAAATGTCCAAGCTGCCCAAAAGCTCACCTTCATGGACTCAATGTGGCCATCCAGACTTTGAGGGAAATTGCTGACTATTCTCCCAGTGTTACTGATGACATGATTAGTGATCCAAAGGCAAGTATCACAGTGGATGGATTTCACAGGGATAGCTGAGGCTTTCACATATGTAAGGGCAAGAGAAGAAAGGCATTAGTATATATATAATATATATGGTCACATAAGAACATTTAAGTTTCAGTGATCTTTCAAAAAACCTCAGTTATTTTGACAGTAATTATCTCAGGGTTTTTCTCCCCTTTTCTGAGGAAGCAGGCATTTGAAAACTTCATTGCAGCCTGATTAGTTTCTCTTGAATTAGTTAAACACTTTATTGACAACTTGACTTTTCACAGTCAATTTTCTAGGTGATATTAATTTTTTCTTAAAAATCGTTTACAAATAACGAAGAATAAAAATATTTTGTATTTCAAGAATTTTAAAGGAAGGGAAAGTAGAAACAGTGTTGGATCTTCTACTAACTTTATGCAAATGTGCAATTAAATTAATCGCCGAGGAATTACAAAGGAATCCAGTCAAGGTTAAGAGGAAGTACAAAGCTGTTTTATAGTTCATGCCTGACTGGGTTGTTGTTAATCCTAGACAGCAACTATTCCATAGGCTTTCTAATAAATGTGACTTTCCTTGGAATTTTAAAATACAGTTTAAATACCTTTTAATGTTTTTCCTTGCAAAGTGTCATCATTTAGAAATGGTAGTCCCCAGTTTAGTTCTCCCATTGAGAATTTCCAAACCACACTGTTACTCTCTCAGTTCCCCTTCCCCCTCTTCAATTCCCACCTTGACACAGGTAGCCACACAAGAGAATTGGAAGCATAGAAGGTGAAGATCATGAGTTGAGATAAGAACAATTTACTGGAAACTGCAATGAGATAAGACAATGAATAAAATCAACAATATTAATAGCATAAATATACAAAAAGAGAGAATTACATACGAAAATGCTCACTGCAGGACAACAAACAGGAAATGGAACCAGGACACATATCTGAAAGACAGATGTTTTTCAATTTCCTTAGTATGAAGCAAGGAGAAGAGCTGTAGACTTTATTAACCTGAACTTACAGTCACCTTTCCAATTGCCTGCGGAGCAACAGAGAGTTCATGAACAAGTAACATGGAGGGCAGGAAGAATTATAAATTGACTAATGTGTAATATACTGAGGACTTGACAGGGTCTTTGCAGAATCCATTCAATACCTTTGCCAAAAAAAAGAGAAATAGAACAGTGGAGAGGACTATTTTCCTGTTATCTTCTATTTTTTTATACTTTCTGTAATTCATAAGGCAACCTGAACAAGAAGTAAATAAAAATATGAGGACTTCAAAAATTTTAACTTAAAATGTGGTCAATGTTAATCATGTATTACACCATGTTGCAAAAATGATTGCTTTCTGCAAATATTATTTGTTCATTAAAAAAGACAAAATCTGGTAAGCATTGAATATTCACTTTGCTAAATATTACTAACATAAAGCTTAGACGTGTCTTACGTAAAATCTATGTGGAAAACAGAGCAGCAAAAAGCCCCTTGTCTTCAAAACTGAATTCACAGTCATCTTTAAAGGTTCCCAGGCTTACCAATCATATGTGTTGTTTTGCACCTTCTACTGCCTTTTTTCTTTGCACTTTTTATGCGTTGTTTTATGCTCACGGTGAATGCTTCCACTTATTTTAGTACTGGTTTCCAATAATGTGGCTGGTTCTCACCAGTGACCCAGTTTTGGCCTTCTCTTTTCCCACCCAAGCAATTGCAAAGCTAGCTAAGCAGCAGCTCTCATGTGCTGCTGCGATAGCGTTTGCCCAGATCTGAGGAACATTTCTGTTCATTGCTCACTCGCACCGGGTGCTGGCTGGCTTCTGCACAGAGGCAGGGATAATTCCTCAGAACGTGGCACCTGGCCAACCCAGACCCCTGTTTCAATCTTCAGACTGACTGAGGTTACTAGTATGGTCTAGAGACACAATAAATAGCCTAAGTAAAGAGCCACATGGTAAACTGCTATTAAACTTTTGAAGACAGAACTGACCTTTTACTCCCATGGCATTTAACCCTTAATTAGTTTTGTACCTATTTTTTCAAACCTTATCTTTACTCTCCTGAAGGTATCTGGCAAAGGTTTTGAGACTTCAAACTATTTTTTGAAGGATATATATAATCATTGCACAGAGATCATGCTTTGTGGTAGCACCACTTCTACTTAATGCATCAGAAGTGTAAAATGAAGCTAATGTTTTATTTCTGCACTTGGTCATTTGATGTGAAGTTTAATGATGTAGCAAACAACTTAATAAATGCTTTATAATTGCTAAGATATAAGGGAAACCATAACAAATAAACTATACAGGGCATTAAGCATAACTCATTTAGTGTTACCTGCAAAGGACCTGCTTAAAGATCCTAAACTTTTCTGAGACAGCTACCCGCTGCAACATGCTTTCCTTTCAAACATCACACCATGTTGATTATGGCCTGTTGTCCTCAGCAGCTGTCCTGTGATACAATGTCACTAGCTCCTTGTCCTTTTCACATGGTTGTGAGAATTTCTGACAGTCATCCTTGACCAAGCTGCCTGGCAACCTATTAGAGGGAGCAGAGAGTGAGCTGACTGAGCACTGACCAGCTCCTCCTGAGTTGCACAACGACTTGTAGTTCGAGGAAAATATTAATGAAAAACAAGGCAATCAAAAATAATTCATATTTTTCAGTAACTCAGCTAATTTTAGTTAGAATTACTTTTTCCTGCATTTTGGGATTCAGTAAGAGACTGTACATTTCTGAAAAATTAAAAAGTTGATTTCTCTCATTCTTTCTGTAAAATATGGATTTTTGTTGTTGTTGTTGTTATGAGGACATCAGGACAAGGGGGAAACTAATTGAAGATACAGGAAGATGAACTGAAACTATTGCAGAACACCATGGCAAAAATACAGTTCCTGCACTTCTGTGCCCACATATGGGCAGGTACATAGCATTAAACATGTTCAGATAATAGTTCAGATAAGAAAAAATTAAGCTTATTTGATATTCATGAAGGTAATTTTCTTACACAATCTATGACATGGCCTAATACTCCTGAAGACAAACTCCAATTGCTTCCAGCACAGAAGTAGCCCCTCCCACTCTTGGGTGGGCACAAATTGGGACAATGTTTCTGCCTCAAGGACTTGGCAATAGGAAGAGTTAGTCTCTTTTTGGAGCTGTGGATATTATGTCTGAGCTCCTGCCAAGCTTCTGTACAACTCCTACAAAAAGACCCTTTCTTACATAAAGCACAGCTAAAGTTAACATTGGTATTTGATGCACACGCTGTCCGATTCATTGTAAAGTCAGGCAAGAATCAGACGAATCAGAATTTGAGAAATGAGGTTAAGTCACAGAAAATCTAAGAGATGAAAGAGAAGGATGGTAACAGGAACTGCTCTTCAAAATAATTCAATTTATTTTCTTCTTATTATATAATTTTCTTTGGGGTTTTCGGTCTTATATGTATTCAGGATAAGTAGGCTTTTAGAGATAGAAAAGGAGTTCATGTTGAAATAAACTTTTTTTTGAAGTGCTACATTGTACTGTTAGCCTGGTTTTCAGTGCTTTGTGTGTAACAGAGTTTCCAAAGATTGTTTCAAGTAACTTTATATTCATGGATAATAAATAAATGTTTTTTATCACTAGGCTTAAGATGCCAAATATCCCAACATGTATCTCCTGTCCCTCAGCTCCATCTGCAAATTTGCATCTGCTCACACACCAGAGATTTAGAACACTACAAATCCAAATTTCAGGCTGCCAATAGAGAATTTAGAATACTGTGCCTTTCTAATTCTGCTATTTTATATTTATTCAAGGTATGTTCAAACAATATGGTCTACACGATCAGCATGATTTATTTTCTCAAAGACAGCATAAAACTGGCACGGAGGAAGCATAAATGCTCATTGTGTCCTCTGGCTAATCTGACTAAAATATAAACACACATGACACAAGATCTATATGAAAATGGTAATGCTCGGTGATACATTTCTCCCATAAACATGGTTCTTAGTATCAGGGAAACCATTTCTTCTTCAACCATTTTTACATCCAAGCTGTGATCTCCAAAATCTGTCCTCTCATAGCCATCTGTAACAAATTCTCTACTCCCACTTTCATCAGTTCATCTTCCCTTAATGCTGAAGAAAACTGAGGACAGAAACAATGTGGCTCTTTTCTATAGCTCACAGCATGGACTGTCTGAGGCTACTCATTAAAATACAAACAAACAGGTTATAGCAACCATTTCCTTAGAACTGAGCTTCCAACATCCTTTAATTCATCAGAGGCTACTGAAGGAGAAAATTCTTCTCAGGTTTAAAGTCTAAATCATCTATTTTTGTCCACAGACAATCTATGTTCTCACAACTTAAACTCTGAAACTAAGAGCAGATCATGCTTTGCTGAAGGTTGTGTTTCAGCTTTATGTTAATACCAAACTATTTCCCATATGCTGTCATCAGTGAGCTGACAGCTGACTCTAAATCCTGCTATTGTCTGGTTTACCCGTTCCCTGGCTTGTGCTCTGTAAGGCTTTTCCCATGGTGGGTTCTTCATATCTTCCAAGCACAGATCCATCCCTCATCTTAAATCAGCCCCTCTGATCAGAGAACAGAGTTAAAGGATGACATTTTAAGACTACTCAGTCTGTTCACAAGGAAAACCTCAATTGTTTTTATAATGCTTCAACACAAACTAAGCCTTTGAAGAAAAGGCTCTGTCTTTAGCCACATTTCCGTGTGATGGCATCATGCTCTTTGTTGCCCAGAGAATGCTGCAACACATTAGGACAAATCAAGTTCTTACACAACCATAATTGCACCAGCCAAAGTTATCCACCATTTTTTGTCAGGTCTTTTGTTATGTCAGTCCTCTGCACTTTTTCTCCTACATATTATTTTTCCCTTTAATTTTTTCTTGGGTTTTTAAAATTCTTTTTTATATTAAATATTACTTATGTTAAAACACATCTTAAAAATGCTACTACACCCTTCCTGCTACTCAGTAATGAGATTTGAGATTTTTTTTCTTGTGTATTCCTGACATAATTACCACAAAGAAACAGAGAAGAGACTGGCTATATCTTGAGTTATAGTGCCTGCAGCTACAGGTTTTCTATAAAAATGAAACTGTTGTTCATTTTATAAAATCCTCTAGTCAGCTTTTTACCAAAAGCTTCCAAAAATCTTGCTGTGATCTCTTAATGGTGAGGAAACACAATGTGTTATATTAGTTTGAACAAATTAACTGAAGAAAAATGGCTACAGAGGTAAGTGAAGTTGCTCTAAAGTTTAACTTGGCAGTAGTCCTCTGAAACTCCAGAATGCCTGCATTCAATCAGTAGTGTTGCAAAAGGCCCCAGTGGTCATCTTCAGGATGTTGCCTCTTTAAAGGGTGCAAAAAATGTTAAGAACAGAAAATGTAATTGTTTTTTATATTATCTTATTTTAGAGCATGTTTTACTCTTCCCAAATAAGTAGCAATGTTAGAACACTTATACTTCCACTCCCAGAGAACTGTGTGAGGACAGAGGCATTCATACAGCAGCACTCTTGGCGATGGAAATATGCAAAAATAAGTAATGATATATCTGTGTAGGCACGGCTCAGTTAGAGAGAAGAATTCTAAGTTTATTAGTTGCCAGGAAAAGCAATCTGCTTCCACATGTATGGCTGTCTTTCTCTGCATTTTGTTTTATTGACAGTGAGTAAAAGTAAAAATAAAAAAAAAAAAGAAAGAAGAAGAAAAGAAAGAAGTAAGTAAGTATGCAGAAAAAACTAAACATAAGGGTACTATTTGCCATGGCCATTAGAGCTATTTCATAAAGTTATATTTAACTCATTTTTCAGGCTTTGCCACCTGGGGCTTATATTCTGCTTGCTGAGCTGCTTTCTGTGCTGTGTAGAATGTCCTGACAGCAAGATGAAAGAGTGCAAGCTCTAGCGCATTTGAAAATCAGTTCATGTAGCAGAATATGCTTTCAACTCCATGGAACAGCTTTCTTAACAGCTGGTCAGAAGACTGACTACTGGGCAGGCCTTCCTGCTTTTCAAGTATGAGAAAACAATTCTAAAGCACCCTAAGAGCAGAGAAGACCCACATCTTTATGGGTTAGGAAATTAGAAAAAGCATCACCAGCTGGTCAAGTGAGAACCCTTGCCATTACTCAGCACTGCCGACACCACACTGGGAGTGCTGTGTCCAGTTCTGGCCTCCTCAGTACAAGAGGAAGATGGACATAGTGAAGCAAGTGTCCAGTGCAGGGACACTCAGATGGTTGCAGGACTAGACGATCTCTCATATGAGGAGACAGCCTGGGCAGCTCAGATGGGAAAAGAGAAGGCTCCAGGGGATTCTTTCAATGTGAACTGAGTCTGGAGGAAAAGCCTTATGAGGAGCAGCTGAGGCATCTGGGACTTTTTAGGAAAAAAGGAGGCTCAGGGGTGGCCTTATCACTTTGCACAATCCCCTGAAGGAAAGGCGTAGCCAGGTGGGGATTGGACTCTTCACCCAGGTAACAAGCGACAGGGCAAGGGGAAATGGCTTCAAGTTGCACCAGAGGAGTTTTAGACTGGACATTTAGAAAAATTTCTTTGCCAGAAGGGTTGTCAAATCCAGGAACAGAAGGGTTGTCAAATCCAGGAACAGGCTGTCCAGGGAAGTGGTTGAGTCATCATCCCTGAAGGTATTTTGAAGATGCGTAGATGGGGCACTGATGGATATGGTTTAGTGGTGGACTTAATGATCTCAGAGGACATGCAAAGGACTCTCTCAACTTAAACTATTCTATAATTCTGCAGGAGGGAGGGAATAAAGTAGTTTATTATACCCCTTAATTGGCAGGAGAATCATGCTTCAGAGTGAACTACCACATGAACAATATTGCCTCCCAGTCACAAGCAGATAACCCATATTTTGCTTGTGATTTACACAAGGCTTTTCACAGAAAAAGCAAAAGCACCTCTGAACTGCTTCCCTGTCCCCCACCATCTCTCACACACACACTGCCATGGTGCCACACTGTTTCTAAGGATGCCACTTGTTCACTTGCTCTAAATTTCTGCAGGCACTTACCCTGCCTCTCCCAGCCCCTCCTGGGCACACAAGACATGTAGGAGGAAAGGGAGAGTGGAGGGACTTCCCATTTCTCTTTCAACTGAAAGACTGGGCCCAAGAATTTGCATTACTTGAGTTTATATCCTCACGTTGCTCTGAAAAATAAAGTAAGACAATACAGCAGCCAATCCAAATATCCACTCTCCTTACATAGATTTATTGGGAAATCATATTAAATTTTCTTGATCTTACATCAATCCTTCTGTCCAGCCAATAACTGAAAGAAAATAACACTGAGTTTGAGTCCTCCCATTAATTTCTGCCTTCAAAATTGCTGAGAGATCATAGGAGCAGATCTAACATCCCCTCTCTTGGCTTCTACCAACAAAAGTTAAACTCTGTTTTACTTTCTGAGTATATTTTAAATATGCTAGGGAAAAAACAAAAACAAAAACAAAAACAACCAAAAAACAAACAAAGAAACAGAAACTCAAACAAAAACACAGCACCAACTCTGCTAGGTATGGAATTCTTGGAGTATAGGTTGAGAAATAATACAGGATTTTTTTCTCATGCTGGCAGCCCATCATGTTCAGTCCCCCATGGATCAATAGTGGGTATCAATTACTTGGATTATGGATTGAAATCACCCTCACTAGGTGATGCTAAACTGTGTGTTGAAGTGGACATATCAGAAGGGAGAGCCATCTTACAGAGAGATCCAACCAGGCTGAAAGCACTACAGCAGGCTAGCAAGAACAGAACTGCATGAAGTCAAACAAAAGAAAGAACAAAGCCCTGCACCTGGGCCAGGATAACTAAAGAGCCCAGTACTGACTAGGATCCATGTGGCTGGAGAGCCACAGTGACCATGCTGGGGGTCCTGGAGGACAACAAGCTGAACATGAGTCAGTAGAGTGGCAGTAACAAAGGCAAATCAGATCCTGGGCTGCATCTACAGGAGCATTATTGGCAGAGACGCAGACGTGATCATCCTAATCCTAGCGCTTGTCGTGCTGCATTTGAAGTGCTGTGCTCAGTTCTGGCCCCAACAATTCCAGAAAGATGTGGGTGGACTGGAGTTAGCTTGGAAGGAGAGCCATGAAGAAGAAAGGGTGGGAGAAACTGGCCTGTGAAGAAAGATTGAAGGATTCAGGTCTCATCTCCCTGGAGAAGAGGGAACCTCATCAGAGTCTTTTAATATCTAAAGGATGTTAGAAAGAGAGCATAAGCTTTCTCTGTACCAAGAAAGAGAGAAGAAAAGGTGCAATGGGTGCAGGTTACATTTCAACTTACAAATTTTTTTTTTCTCTGAGAACAATCCTTCACGACAGGAAACAATACCCTGGGATCTGATGGAGTCCCCATCACTGAAGCTTTCAAGGTGCAATTTGACAGGGTGCTGTCTAATCTCATCAAGGTTTCCTTAACCATGAAAGGTTGGACCAGATGATCTTTTGGGGCTTCTATAATGATTCAAGGACAGGAGTCATGATCACAATTAAATCTGTTTTCAATTCATTTTTGTGAATGAGCCGAAGGATACAACATGATATTTAGGATAAATTCTAAAGCCTTGGATAACTGAAAGCAGATAACTAAAGATATCTAAAGCAGATAACTGAAACAACTGTACAGATCTGAACTTTGTAAAAATCAGTATAAATATAATATTGTTGAAAATAAATAGTGAGGGGTAAAAGGTATTACTGGAAAGTAGAAAAAATAATTCTATTTAGATGAAATTTAGCAAGAAAAAAAACAATCCGGCAGCAGAGTTTGGACATTTGGGGCTGGACATCAGAAACCTATGATCTCAAAATGAGAACCTGTGGCCAAGGCATCCTTTGGGGTTGTAAATACATAAACCTCATGTAACAAAGAGGAGAAAAGAGAAAGAGGGACCGCTGATGTTCTCTGCTCCATACTGAATATTTAAAATGACTCAGTGGTGAGATGCTCAAGTGAATGCTAGAATGAATGCTCTAGTCTGTCTTAGGTCACTATCAAGTTAAGCACACATTCTCCAGCAGTCATGATACACTTCTCCTTCAGGGTTAGTGTAGAGAGATTTAGCATTGGCCAGTAAGTTTGCAGCATGGATGTCAAACAATTTTAAAAGCGTTCCCAACCAAGGGGCAGAAATACTTTAAAGAAAAGTATATTACAGGTGTTTGGGATCCTTTCTGGCCCCGCTGAAAAAAGCCTTAAGAGATTTATGGGGAATGGGCATTGGCAGAAGGACAAGTTGAAAATTATCCAAGAAAAAGAAATCAAAAAATTGAGATCCCAAATTCTGCTGTTAGGCACCTACATCCATCTCTTCAGGTTTTACTGACATATTCAGAATTGAAACTCCATTCCTAGCAGGAAACTTCAATTGTACGGTTTCTGCAAAATTATAGCAAATCTATATTTATTTCACTTCCAGAAAAAAATTAAATTGAGATATCAAAAGCACTTTTAACTCTGCTGTCTAGCCAGATGTTTGCCATTCTTTCTTCAACATGTTGGGGACATCATCTTCTAAAGATAAATGGATTAAAAGGCACTGGAGATAAATACAGAATTGTCAATCAAATGAGATTGCCTGCACCATCTTTTCCTTCTGTCACCTACAGTGCTTCAGACACTTTAAAATGCTTCAACTGAAAAAAACCACAAAAAACAAAAAACAAATCCAACAATAATAAAAAATGCTAAGAAGAAAATGCAAACAAACAAAAAAAGCCACCAAAAAAAAAAAAAACCCCAACCGAAAAAAAAAAAAAAAAACAAACGAAAAACTCCAAAACCACAACCACTTTTACAGTAGTCAAATTTTCAAGGATAACACAAGACATAGACAAATACATCTTCAATCTATGCTGTTGATGGTAGGAAATAGAACAGAGACAGCTCCTGGAGAAAAATACACTATTTACGCATTTACAAATGAAATGTCTTCAGAAGGAAATCTTCACACATTTTACACATAATAGAAAATATTATCTTGGAAAACAATGCTGTGAAGATTAGGAACGCACCAGTCAGGCATATTATTATTACAGAAATTGAAAAACAGCTTTCACACAGACCATGCACAAGTAGGTGAATAAAGGATATTGTTAGTTTAGGAGGCAGCTGTTAAGAAAAAAGGAGACAGTAGGAAACAACAACTAGGCACTAAAAAAAGAAATAGCCTGATGTCAAAGTGGTACTCACAGCTGCATCTCATATCTTCATATAAAATGAAAACACTGACAAAAAGCATGGGAAAGGAAGATTATGAAAGCCTATTTGAAAAAATAAAATAACTACTATGTAAGCAGTATTTGGAAAAAAAAACAACAAAAAAACCCCCAAAAAACAAAACTAACAGGTAGCAATTAAGAGAAGAAAGAAGAGAGACAAAATTGTATCTTCTTAACTCCCTATTGTGAAGCAGGCACAGATAGGACTGTACATCACTGAGGACTGTATTATGAATAGCAGTAGGACATGTATGTTGAGGTGATTAGGGGATCAGTGACTTCTTCAGACTTTCACAGTGACAGACAGTGAAAGTCTGAAGAATGCTTCTCAGGAACCAAATATAACGTTTTAGGTCTCTTCTGACAACTTTTTTATAGTAGTGCTGTCTCAAATGAATATATAAATGCATGCAATAAAATGTGGATGCCTGATGAAAATAAAGAACATATCCAAACGGTAAAAGGTAAAAAAATAGCCCAATGCAGGAGCTGAGTATCACTACATAAGGCAGGCATAGCCTCTGGGCTGAAAACTTTGGATCAGAGGGGTTAAGGTACAGACTTTCTTCTCAGGAAGGCTGAAAGCAGCCTCTTTTTATTAGACTTTTCTATTTGATTTTAATTACGTTTGTTGAACTCATTCCTTTTGGGGACAATATCCTATGTTAGACTTCTAAAAGCCATAGAAATGAGTTCAACACAAAATAATCACCATTCTATTAGTGATAGGAAAGAAATGGTGTAATCTTCTAACTTACTACCTTTTTCAAATCAAAAATAAATCCTCAGTTCTATCAACTGCCAGATGCAGATGCAGATGTAATAAAATCTTTGTAAGACTCAGCCATTCTGGTCCACCTTTCTTACTGACAATACTTGGTTTTTAAATGAGAAGATGCAGGCATGCTGCAAGATATGCAACTGAGTGAAAAGCAAGTTGCAGCAGAGACAAGATTAGCAAAAGCTCCAGCAGCTCCTGGTGGCTTGGGGAGGGATAACTATCAGCAGCTGACAACAAAGCTTTTGCTTAGGATTTCATCGTGGTAGTAAAAAAAGCCCAGATAGCAAATCTAATCTGAAATTGGGTCAAGATATTTAGAGGTACAGAGTACAAGCACAGGACTTGGACTGAGGCTTTCATACCAGATCCTGCATATAACTGTACCCAAATCCAGATGGTACTTGCATCACATTTGGTACTGCAGTGAAGCTCTCTAATTATTTTCCTGTCATTGTTCAAACCCATCTAAGCTACATCACTGATTTATTTTTTTAGCCTTATGATAGCAGAACTCCAGGATAAAGGGAAACCAGCTATGAAAATTTTGATTTAAAAATTTTGAGTTGTCTTCTAGTCATTTTCAATTCCATGAAAAATACTTCAGCCTACCATAGGAGAGGCTTGTACTCCTATTGCTGTGGTATTATCTGTTGTGTTCTACATCAGATGGTACTCCCAGAGGAAAGGACTCATGTTTTTGAGTTGTCTAATGAGCTCCCAAAGAATATGCCTATCTTCATTGAAAGCAGTTCAAACAAGGTAAGAATTTATAGGTAGACACAAAAAAAACCAGAAAACTCAAATGAAAAAAACACTGAGATGTCATTTTCCACAGGTGTAGCAAGAGAAGACAATGGTGCTGCACAGTGTAAAGCAACTGCTTTTTCAAGAAGACGGGAGGTAATGTGTTTGAAAACCAGAAAGCCATTTGCTTTCATGTGACTATCTTGGCAGCACACCCTTGCATACAAAATCTGACCAGAAACAGCAGAGAAAGGCTAATTTACTGAGAAATTCAGCAACAAAGGCAGGAGAGCTGAATAGGCAATTTTTCCCTTGAAATTTTTTACAGTTCAAGACAGATTGTTTCTTGGGCTAATCATGGCAGAACCAAACTCCATGTCTGAGTGACTCCTCCCAGAACCAATTAGTTTTCAATCTTTCCCAATTACAGAAAACAAAGTTTGAGAGAAGTATAAAGAACTCAAAATAGACACATTTGAACTTCAAACTGATATTTCAAATTTGGACACCACTACCTTGTGAAACTGTTTTTCAAATAGGTAATTCAAATCAGCCTGGTGTACTCCAGCTTTAACAGTCCACCTTAATAGGAGTCTCTGATCAGAGTAAAAAAAAAAAATCTGGATTAGTCTAAATTGGAGTTTACTGATTTTTAGTGTTGATTTTCACAGCTTCTGTTTTCCAAAGAAAATATTTCTTTTCAACCCCATAAAACCTGCTCATACAGTCAGCACTTGTGGGAGCTTGCATCTTGGCCAAGTATGTGCCATGTAGCTGACATTCATACAGCAGTAAATCTCACCAGGATTTTGGGAGGGAGATCTTCACATCATCTATAGCCTGTAAGATTTCTGTATTTAGACAAAAAAAAGACAAAACCACAGTCTCGGCCTCCCAAGAAAAGCTGGGAATGATTTTGCTCAAACTGTCTAGCACTCCAGTAAGGCAAAGCAGGATTTTTGGTGAGTCATAGTGATGCGAGCTGTAACTGAACAAGTAATCTGAAAGACATTGTTAGTAATAACAAAAAGCAAATACTATCAAATGAAGTCTTCCATGGCAACTAGCCTAGTCACAAAATACCCACAATATTTCAAGTTATAATACAACTGAGCAAGGGAATACACTTTTACACTGTAGTCTACAAAGTCACAAAAAGGTGCAGACGTGCACTCAGAAGTTACAGAAGGTTCTGATCAATTCATTAGAAACACCAAACCACTCTGTAAAGTCAGAAAGACCACTCCTTTCTTCTAAAGTTGGGGTATTTTTCCTCCAAGTATATTTCCTGACAGAACCATTGGGAAGAAGGCAAAAGCAAGTGAGCACAAACAAGTAAGCCAATGTTTACAGAATTTATTAATATTGCTGTTCTAAAATAAGGTGAACCAAAAAATTGCTGGCTCAAGCACCCTACCCTAGAATATTAGCAACTCAGCAGTATTAACTCCCAGGAACTTGTAAATGCTACTTATTACTCTGGTTCTCTTATGTGAAAAACCTCATGGTCTGGTGAAATGTTTTGGGGTTTATTTTCTACTGCTGTTCATAACCTTGCGGGTTTATTTTTATTTTCATTTGAAAGCTTCACAGTGGACTTTCTTATTAAGACTTGCTTATGGCTGATCTGTGCTTTTGAGAGAATCCGTGAAATCAGACCTTCAGCTGAATATAAGGACTATCAGTGTTCAGCTTTCCCATTTCTTTTCCTCAAGTTTGTCTTTCATACTTCTAAAGTTTACTCTTTGTATTTGATTTTCTGTGTTTGCACCCACTGTTTGGGTTGTGGATAATCTTTCTTCTCAGACATTTTTGGCATTCCTGCTGGTAGATCTGCATAAAGAGTCATCATTTATTTTTTAAGACAGTGGTCCAAGATAAACACACTAACTCATCATATTCTCAGCCTACCATTCTGATTTGCTTACAAGGTGCTTAGTGCTTTATGTCCTGGATTCAATATTCTTTCTGTTTTGCCAAATCTATGCTGCATTCTGCTCTGAAATTAGCTGTCAGTGCAACGGGATTGTAACTGTGTCTAAGCCCACAGTCAAGGCAAATTGCAAAGCAATTTCAAGTACTGCACCCTAAGCCTCGACCTGTCATCACTGTTGTTCTTGTCATTGTTTACCTTTTCCCTCTATTGGTAAGCCTGTTGGTATGGCAATTTGAGATTTGGAGGCTCTCAAAGGCACTCCATCCATACCCCTACCCTCAAGAACTCTAAATGCACAAACTAAAGTGAAAGAAAAACTAGAGTAATCATCAAACCAAAAAATTAAAAAGCTAAGAAGTCTAATCCTAACTCTATCTTTGACTTTTTCTGGACTCTAAGTAAAGATCTGACACTTGTTTCTGTTTCTTGGTCTATGACGGTCTAAAAGGTGTTTTAATGTCCTCTTCAGTTGAGTGAATAAACATTTTAAAAATTTATTTCTCCTTTTGTTCTTTTTCACAAACTGTATGCAACCGAAGAAATTAATTACTCAGAATGATTCAAAATTTCCTTCAGAGACTAATTCTTAACCAACCCGTAAATATCAAATACTGAAAGGATAGTGGACTCAAACACTCTGTCCGAAATGCTTTCCAGGCTGGTTAGCTCCACAAGCCGATCAATAAGAAGAGACAAAAGAATCTCAAATTTTATAGGATTTTTTGGTGGAGAGCAAGATCAGAATGCTGAGAGTTTTGTGGCACAACTAGGCAATATATTATTACAATTCACTGCAGATGTGGTGCCTGCCTCTACCCTAACCCTACCCTACCCTACCCTAAAGCAAGGTGCAAGATTTTTCTGGTGAAATTTCCATCTGAATATTATAAACCCATGACACTTAATCTTGAAACAAAAAAATTGAAAGTGAAAACTACACAGATTCCAACCAGTATTTTTAAGAATACACTCTCAGAAATAAGCCAACCAATTTATTCAGCATAGTATTTTTCCCCTAGCTATCAATGAATCACCAATGTTCACATGCTGCAGTCCTGTCTTGTTCCAGACAAAGCAGACACCACTCCACCTGGCATTAGAATCACAACAGGTCTCTAAATGCATGCTGCTTTCTAAGATGATGGTAAGATGGGATCTCTGCAAGTCTGGTGAAGGACAAAGTCTGAATTCACGATGACCTTGGCAGACCAAGAACATGGTCTTAAAAAAAAAAGAAAAAGAGGATGCAGTTCAGTTAGTTTATTGCACCACTTTGTGCTTTGGGAGGAATAGCCATTTTCACAAACAGGAAATACCAGATGGCAAAGGACTGACAAGGTAATATATCTTCAAGACAGATCCTGGGAACTACAATAGACTATGAATTGCAGGTGAATCAGCAGTGGGATGCTATTAGAAAATATATTTTTTTAAAAAAGACAAATATAAAACAAACACTTAAATGGCAAAATCATTATCAGACACCAGGACTTTTTTGTTCTACTCGTCACTACTAAAATTAAAGTCTAATGCCTGGTTTTATAAACTTCACTTCAAAAAAATAAAGTGTATCAAACTGGACACAATCAAGGGAAGAGAAAAAAGAATGATGAGGCATCTGTAAACCCCAAGCAATTAAGTAAGACTGAAATAATTGGGTTGGTTTAGTCTAAAGTTGAAAAGATTACATGAGCCAGAGGTGCAGAGGGGTGGAGAAGGACAAGGCTTGAGAGAAAATGATGACAGTCTTTAAATATATAAGAAGCTTCTCAAATGGGAAAGAAAAAATCATATATAGTCTTGACTTTGGTGGCAATAACAAAAAAGGCTTGTGGTGTAATAAGAGAAACTGAAGTTTAACTTCATGAAAAAGTATTTATAAAGTTTAAGATAGGAAAGTACTATGATATATATCAAAAGGATAGGACTTCTTGCTGAAATCAAAGGCTTTTGAAAGAACAAATTAAACAAATACTTGTCTAGAGTAAATGAACTTTTCTAGTCCTTTACAGCCTTCTTTTCTGTCCCCATGATCATCTGTGGTGACACACATAATGTCTTGTAGCCTGTCAAACTGACTTCAGTACAGTTCTGTGCTTGTATTTGATTTCATTTATTTACAAGTATTTAGCTACTTTTTAAGCCCTTAGGTCAATTGCATTTAAAAATTTCATTAAAAATGTAATAAAATAAAAGCAATATTTATTTCTGAAGAAAACAGGAACATCAGCTAATTAAGTCAAAGTTGAAGATATCTACTTTCCTCTTTGTCAATATAGTTACCAAAAATTGCATGCCATGTTATCAGTCTGTAATGAGATCTGTAATAAGTTACATTTCTCAGGGACATTTGATATATAAAACACAGCCTCTTAGTTTGACATAGAAGCCCTCTAAAAAGTCCATGCCTCAGTAAATCTTTCACCATAAATTAATTCCCAACCAACTCCCCTTCCTCCAGAAAAGAAACCCTTTGTATAGAAAAAAACCACCTTTCTGACATTTTTAATACATAACTCTTTCCTGAGACAGATTATTATTTACTCCTGTATCAAGAAAATTTGTAGTATTCTTCATATTCAGTGTCATGTCATGACAAAGTTCAAGGAATAGAGAAGATATTACTGACTTGCAAAATTGTCATGACAGCCACCAAACACAAATCTTTTATCTGTTTCTTAACAGGGACATGCTGGATGAAAAATAATGAAAAGAAATCTCAAGCACTCAATAAATCTTTTATAGAATGTCAACTAAGTCACCTCGGCAAGAACTGAGATCAGAGCTCTATTACGGATTCTGACAACAATCAAACTATCTTGATCAATATTCTTCATAGCACTGCTTTTCTTCTTGTATTTCATTGATGCAGATTACAAAAATCCTTTGGAATACTTTTTCTACAGATATATAACATGACAAGTCAGTTGAGTTTTGACTTGAGCCAGGAACTGTGGTAAGGCCATTGAATAATTAATTTTTGAAGTGTATTGAGATCCCTGTGAAGATTCATAGATAGTGATCTCCAGGGGATACCAAAAATTAACAGCACTGACTATTCTTTAAATCAAAAACAACAGGAAAATGTCAACACTGCTAATTGGCATGACAGGCAGAAATAAAGAATTATTGATTACTGTTCACAAGAACACACAGGGTTTCTGGATTAAATATTGATAATTCTTTCTACAGGCAAACACAATCATAACTATTTTCAGAAGAAGGTAATGGGTCAATTCTTATTTTGCAGATACTCGTTATGCTAATCTGTTTCCTGTCATATTCATTGAGGAATAGATATTGACCAGCCACAAATTAATGCAGTTCTTAGTAATATGCAGTATATATGATACTTACAATATTTAATTTATAAGTTGCTTCTTTTGTAAAGTTACTTGGGAAAAAAAAGGAGAAAAAAAAAGAAATATGCAAGAACCTAGTTGACAGAGCTTTTTGCTGTAATACACCCCTGGTGAACACAGGGAGGAGCAACACAAGCAGTCATTGGGAAAGACAGAGCAGCTGCTTATGCGTCTGATAGACTCTGAATAAACCTCCCACTGAAACTGGGAGCTTGCAACAACTTAGATAAGACAAGGCATACCCTGTTTAACTCTTATGGCACCAGTAATCACATGGCATTCTCTCGACAAAACATAGCCCGTGACACAGAACAACACACAATTTTTGATGACCTTATTTTTGTTTGCACACTCTTCTTAATTCTGAAGTGGATCACCGCTTATTCTGTCATTTCTATGGCTAAGAAACTGAACAGGTTTGAGTACCCATTGCATAACTTCAGGGCATAAAGAGCCATGTATTCTGCTCTTGGAATAATAATTTTGACCATCATAAGTAGATATCAGATCATCATCTTTCACAGCTGCAGACTTAAAGCAAATATTGCTTTCCTGCCATTCCTATATTCTCTTATCCTCAAGAAGCCAAATAAGGTCAGAACTGATAAAATAAGAATAGCTGGATTCCCATTACAGCCACTGACTCATGAAGGCTATACAAACCCAAAGGATTCACAAGATGACAAAGAAATAATTGTTTGGGATTCGTTTTTTTTTTTCTTCCAGAGGAAGAAAGTTATACTTAAAAAAAATACAAGAGTATATTCTTATAATTTTCTTTTTAAAAAATTACATCTTTTTTTTCAAAGTTATTTATTTTTAATGCTTACTTTAGTCATTTTTACATTCAGACTGAGGAATAAATTACATATAGAGCCTTGGAATTGGGTCAATGAGACTGAAAAATTCCTGCCAGGCTGGAGGGTTCCATTTTGAGTTCTATCTTTTTCCGTTCACAGCACATTTTTCATTCTAACTGGTGTAAAAGCAAACAAACCATAGGTGTTTTGTGATGAATTCCTAATACATTATTTTTCTAATTCCTTCAAGTACTTTTTTTCCCGAGCTCTGTGGCTAAGTTACAGTTTCTGTGAATACATATGAGTCAGGAAAGGCACTACCCCCATTCACTCTAGGTGGTTTCAATTCAATACACCCAAGTGCCATTCATTAAAAGGTCAGAAGGTTTGCATCTGGATAATCTTAGAGGTATAAGTATTAGATCCTAAAGACTTGATTTCTTCTTTATTCATATAATGTGTTTTTATAATACCACAGGTCTTCTGAACATTTAGAACTTATGGGGGTTCTGCTGTATCTTCAAGGCATAGAAAAGTAGTTAGCATTTTCTGTAACAGCCCTAATTGTGACTTGTACTGTAAATAAAATTATTTTTATTATATTTATTTCCATTAGCATTGCTCTAATTATTATTTTTTATTGCTTCTAACAGTACTATTATTTGACTGCAACTGCCAGATAAATCATTCAAAGAGTGCTGTGAAGGAACGTAAACAGGAAACAGAATTTTGCTCTGGACCTTACAGAATTTGGAGCCCCCTTGGAAAAAGCTTTTGATTTCATATTTGTCCAACAGAACCTCCTCATGGTAACCTCTACAAAACACTCACCCTGAGTCTTCATAAAGCATGTTCCCTTTATGTGCAGCATGGAAGAGGAAAAGAGGTTTCCTTGCTAATATAAACAGTGGAGGAAATGTTCACATCTCCATGAGGCAAAAACAACTAAATGACCTTTTCTGCTTGAAAGTTTGCTGCCATGCTGCGTACCTACAACTCTGAAAAGACAGCCAGAGTGGCTGTGTTTAAACTAAAAGCAGAAAAGGAATCAAGACCCAGGTGGAGATCCTGAGAACCTTCTGCTGGATGATCGAGACATCCACAATCTGACACACTCCAGCCTTCAGCAGCTGAAGACAGCATACAGGCCAGCATGGAGAAATGTTACATGCTGACAGAGCACAGTTCTCCAGATTTCATCTCAACCCTGCTGAGCAAGGGAGATCAGTAGTGTGAGCTGAATGGATACACTCGATCTAAAGGAGAACAGCACACTTGTGAATAGAGGGTTTTAAGCCAGGAGTCCCACATCCGTGGGCTATTTCCATTATCTCTGTGTATGCTCTATTAGCTGTTGCTTATCTGTAATTTCAGCAGGCTTACTCCATCTTAAAAATTGACACCAAAATGTACTTGGCAGAAGTAAACACATGCTGATATCTTTGAAGTGTAAGCCAAAAACTAAATATGAATATTAAGAAGCAGCTTTCTCTATGTAATTAAGGTGTCCATTTAGAATACTCTGCGAGCAATTCAACAACCCTAGTATTAAAACTTTCTAACAGATCATGCTTCAGTTGTAGCTTTTGCAGCTACTCATCACAGAGGTACCTAACTGCACATTTCTTTGGAGCATTTCATTTCACAACTTAGCTGTCCTCAGCTTACTTTTAAATTGCTCATGGAGCTTCTTCTGTGTTTCTATCTTTGGCATTGGTTTACAAGAAACTGAAATCTGAATTTTCTGTTCTAATTGCAAGAAATGTATTAGTTCTTTTGCAAGCATTAGTATTTCTGCATTATAACTAGGAAAAAGCACAGAGGACTAAAGATGAGAAGATATTTGGAAAGTCTCAAGAATCTACAATGTTGTGTTTTCATTAGCCTCTCTAAACCATCTGAGCCAACACAGACATATTTTAATGGATATAAAAAATGGAAATCAGGACTCAGATGTACCACTAGATTTTATCTTGTCTAGTATTCTCGCCTAGGTTTAAAGCCTAATCAACATCAGGATTTGTGTCTGGCTTCAGCCTAATCAAAATTTTACAATGATACTTAGAAGTTTTGAAGTTAGACTTGGTGGCTTAGCAGTGTGAAAATCTGAGCTCTGTTCTGCCCAGCTCTGCTCAATTCCTGTCTGAACTCCAGCAAGCCCCTGAGCTGCCCTCCACCTTGGCACACCGCCTGGTCTGAGACAGAGTCTGCCTTGTTTGTTCAGTACAAATTCCTGAAAACCAAGATTCCCACTGTGTGTTTTCTATCACAAGGGGACCCTGATGTTGGTTGAAGCCTCATAAATCTAAAAAAATGCACATTCTCCTGAGCAGTGAAACCTTACAGACATGCTGTCCTTGTAAGGTATTAGCTTAGAGTCACTGGAAAAAGATGTCTCTCCGAGTTTAGGTAGAAGTAGAAATACAGTGTACATAGAAGTAGAAATAGAGTGACTTTGCTACAAGATATGTGAATCCTTCGATCCAACTAAAATTAGGAAGAGGGCTTACCACTCGAGTTCCCAGTTTAGAATATTTATATTTGAAAATGCAATCTTTCAGTACTATTGTTAGCTAAGACAAGGAACCGCATTTCTGTCTTATAAATTGAAGTGTATGTCACTTGAAGTGTATGTTACTAACTTGAAAAAAAATATGGAAAATGGAAAAAGAAAAAAAAACCCAGAAGTTTTTATTTTATAGTGTTAAGTGTAGGTGTAGGAGGAGGAAAGCCATAGCCTCATTGATTATGTTTTTAAGAAGTGGCCATATGTAAGTGATTATAGCAACATATCCTGAAGACCAGATCCTGATTAAAAAAACATTCTCTGCTTCTAGTCTGTCTCAGATTTAGAACCAACAATTTCCTCTACAGCTAATAAAGCCGTATTTCCAGGATATGAAGAATGAAAATATTAATTCAAGAAGGTAATATTTCTAAATTCTTCATGTTGGAGTTGATTAAAATTATAAAGTAAGAGGAGGAAGTTGATAGTAAAAGTAATTCCTTGGAGCTAGCATAGTTTGTCACTCCCCTAAGTTGGTCAGTAAAACTTTCTGATACACTTGAAAAATATACTGCCTGGAAGCTGGAAGACTAGTGAAGGGGAAAATAATCACAATACAGCAGGAAGTAAGTAGATCTTCAACTTTTGCAGATCATCTTTAAACATCTTCAATACTGCTGTCTCCACTACAAAACTGGAAGAAATGTCTAAGCAAGGTTAATCAACTCAGCCGAAGTTGAGAAGATGCAGAAATAGACTTTATGGCATCTGACTGTCTACCAGGTTAGCTATATATTTGATGTTCTATCACCTTAGTTGAAAAATCACCCGAGACCACTGACCTAGACAGAAAACACCAAAGTTCTTGAGGAGCATTTCAAAGCAGCCTTCACGCTGCTCTTTAGGTACCTGGAGAGTGCCATCGTCAGAATGTTAAGCGCCATAATTTGGTGCCAAGTTAGACTTCTGATAATAATGATAAACATTTAGATGGTTACTATTCAGGTTAGCTTGAAAAAAATTAGCTCAAGTACATGATGATTAGCCCAGCTTTACTCTCAGGGCTGCTAATTCTTTAACCTTGACAGCTAGCCTGGAGAAGCACAGGGCCCAGTTCCCACAGAGAATGACTGTCACTGTCATGAATTTGTGGGGATGCTACTGGAGTATCTCAACTAAACAGCTGAGAAAAGTACCTCCCAGGTAAAACAACACTGCAGAAGTACACAATGCTGAATAAGTCATTTCTAGGAAATCAAACCCAGAATATCTGGCACCATAAATAGCAGCTCAACATAAGCTCACACAGCATCAAACATCTTTCACTGGTGGTCTCAATCCTGACTAAAACCTTTGGAAAGTGCCAGGCAATAACTAAAAAAGGGGTATATTCCTCAATGAGGCAATATGGATTAACCTGTAGGAAAAATGAGAAAAGATGAAGCATATGAAAGGTCTAACAGGAGTTGGAATTAGATTAAATTTGAGGCAAACCATTCTTTTTTGTGATCGGGGAGCAACAGTAAGGGATGCACACTGCTGATTGAAAGACATAACGACTGGAGTAGTTGAACTGTAAATGTAAGAAAAATCCAAGTGCTAGAAAAAATCCAAAACAAGACCCATTGCAGAGTTGCCATCTGAGACTTCCTTGGGCTGATGGTTCAACCGACTCTACTTTATAGCATAAAAGGCCTGAAAAGCTTCTGATAAACATTGAAAAAGCCACCCAGGCAAGAAAACAGCCAACGAGGCATTTGTGAACTGTAACAATGTATTCCACAGTTACATAGTGACAATAAATCATTGCATCAATGTAGTCACTGGTTAACTTAGTACCTAACTTTCAGCCGCGTTTCAAATCTCAGCTTAAGAATTAAATCCTTGGGTAGTTTGTGGTCACAGCAAAGTACACTAAAGTTTTTTTGTTTTTTCTTTTTTAACAAAGCATAAAGAATTAAACATTTGGTTTTGGCTTAATAATGCCATTTTGCTGTCAGTCTGAATATAGAAATTGCTGGACATATTTGTCAACTTTCCAACAGCTAAAGGGAGAGCTTCAGGCCTTTCTCACCTACTATTTTTTTGCATGACTCCTAAGACCATTCTCTCTGGCACAACAAAACTGTAAATGTAATTCCAAATTGTGAAGAATAGAAAAGGTAAGAGAGTATTTGCAAATCAAAATTTTAAGCTCAATTAAATGAATTGGCTCATTGGGCTTTATCACTAACAAACACCTAAACACAAATTTGCTTGAGAAGGCAAACAAATTTAAATGGCAATAAAAGAAATATGAGGAGAAATAAAAACTTATGACTGCACATTAAGCACCTTCCTCTCAAACAAAAAACAAAGATGGAAATTACCCTAAAGCTTTTTGCACAGTTTGGCTGGCCCTAATTTTTAATTAGGTAGTTTATGCTTAAGCCACAGTAATTCTTTCCAACTTATATAGCTATATGTCTGAAATATTAAGAATGCCATTTCCCTTTGCTACACCAAGTTGTAATAAGATTTTTGGAAGGAAAATATCAAGATGCATTACCAAGTCAATGACTTACCAAGCAAACTCCAAAAATCTTTTCTCTACCTGCCTACACACAGGGATTAATTCTCCTCTGCTTTGCTATTCCTGTTTTCCTGTACCTGCATACAGATTACACTAAAATGTAATGCAGCCTTTCTCATTGCAAACCCTTTAAAGAGGCAAACTTCTGAGGTGAGAGGGGAAAAAAAGAAGCTTGAAAATTGTTGAGATCATGTTAGAACTGCTTCAGAATTTTATTCCCAAGTTATTGACAATGCTATGAAAAGAAAAAAAAATTTACAAAACTACATCCAAGTCAATCTGTGATATATCTAATCTTTGTTTCTTTCTTTGTCACCTAGTTATATAAATTAATACAGGCAGATCTGACTTTCAGGTCATTTTCTGATCACATAAGACAAACCCCTTATTGGAAGCTAAACATTTTCACCACTCATCACAAAAGAGTGGGGAAGGGAAAAAAACGGATTAATTGCAGCTGTGAAAGAATAGCAAAACTGGGTGTACTGGCATGCAGGAGGTGCTTGAGCCTGACTGTGCCCTCTGATCTGGACAGCACAAGTGGGAGTAGCTAACCCTCTTGAGTCCTGGAAAGTCTCCTCATAGTAAGGAACATGTTATCTCCTGCATGTGTGTGTCAGAAGTCTGCTTGAAAATTCTAGAACTTCTTCCAGAGGTCACAGCCATGAGTATCCATGAAGACTTTGGAAACCTCTGAAAGGACAATCCTTGAAAACGATATGTGCCTTTCAAAAACTTTATGAAGTCTCTGCTTCACTGCTTTGAGAAATGGCTCAGATATCCCTCAAGTTTACACAGAAATGTGAGTTATACAAACACCTGGCCAGATCCTTCTGTGAATGAAACTGGAGCGACAGCAAAAAAGAGAATAATTGAATTGCCTGTCTGCTAACAGGAAAGGAATAGCTACAAGGATGAGACTGGAGAGTGATAGCTTTATGTTTTCAAGAGAGGAACAAAAGCAGAAAAAGCTTTCTGGCCTCTGAGCTTTTGCATGTTTCCCAGAGTTCTCATTGAGAGGAGCACAGATGAAACAAAGAGCCCACAGGATACAAAACAAGTGAAAGAAAGTAATTCAATTCATTCAAAAATTCTCCAGATCTACCATTTCATCTTAAAACAAATCAATTTGAAAAGTAAAAGGAAAAAGAAGACATTTAAATTGAATTAAGCTACCAACACAGTATGAGAGCCATGAAAAATGGCATAGGTCAGAAAACCCTGCAGGAGGAGTCTGACAAACTGCCATGATGAATGGGAATTGAACTTTGTCTCTTGATTCCAAATACATGATCCATCACAATCCTGCCTGTCTTCTAGTAAGGTCAAGAGTCTTTGTGTTCAGTTGTTAATTTTCTACCCCTCTTGGCTTCTAATAGGAGTTACTTAAATTGATGCTGCGTTTGCCCAGGCACAAATGATAACCATCAAAACATTTTCATTCTGATGGGCTTATGTGTGTGGTATGGAAGCCTAATTTCCTGGAAGTAAAGCTGTGTAAAAAAGCTGACCATTAAAAAAGCTCTCTTAGCTACATATAGACTATTAATACTTTGTGTGCTTCTAGGAAAGTGCAATCAAGAAATTAACAAAATGGGCTCTGCTCAAGAAGGACTAACTGCTCATAATGCAGACAGGGAAAAAGTTACCGTAAGATAATTTTAAAAAAATGTTTTCTGAGCCTAAGTGTTCCAGCTGATTGCAATCTTGCATTAAAGAGGTTTATATGGTGTATGGGTTTTTTGTGGCAAACCTTTAGTAGCAATGGGGCTACAGAGGTGGATTCTGTGAGAAGCTGCCAGAAGCTTCCTCTGTGACCAACCCAGACCCATCACTGGCCAAGGTCAAGCAGATCAGCAATGGTGGTAGTACCTCTGGACTAATGTGTTTAAGAAGGGAGAAAAAAACCTGTGCAGCAGCAATCACAGCCAGAGAACGGGGGAGTGAGTACACATGACAGCTCTGCAGACACCAAAGTCAGTGCAGAAGGAGGGCCAGGAGGTGCTCCAGGTGCTGGAGAAGACCTTTCCCTGCAGCCCATGGTGGCGAAGCAGCTGTGCCTCTGTAGCGCATGTGGTTCCACAGCAGAGAAAAGTCCACTGCAGCCCATGAAGGAGCCCACTCTGGAGAAGGTGCACGTGCCTGAAGGAGACCATGGCCCTTTGTGAAACCAGTGCTGGAGCAGGTTCTTGGCAGGACCTGTGGGGAGAGGAGCAGCTTTGCCAGCAGGACTTGTGACTCCGCAGGAGACCCACCACAGAGCAGCCTGTTCCTGAAGGATGGCACACTGTACAAGGGATTAATGCTGGAGCAATTAGTGAAGAACTGCAGCCTGTGGGAAGGGCTCCCATTGGAGAAGTTTGCGGAGGACTGTCTTCCATGGGAAGGACCCCACACTGGAGCAAGGGAAGAGTGTGAGGAGGGAAGAGCGGCAGAGACAAAGTATGATGAACTGACTACAGCCCCTCATATCCCTGTGCCAAGGCAGAGAAAATCATGAGTGAAGCTGAACCTGGGAAGAGAAGGGTGAGGGGAAGGTGTTTTAGGAGTTGGTTTATACTTCTCATTATCCTCCTATTTGACTGGAAATAAAACAAATTCATTTCTCCGAGTTGAGCCTGATGGTAATCAGTGTGTGATCCTTCCCTGTCCTAATCTCAATCCCCAAGCCTTTGCTTGCATTTTCTCTACCCTGTCCAGCCAAGGAGCAGAGGGATGATAGAGTGGCTTTGGTGGGCACCTGGTGACCAGCCAGGGCCAACCCACAACATACATGACAAAATAATGTTAAAACAGACAACTTACTATCATTTGAAGGAAGCTTATCAGCTGCTGGCCAGCATCAGGTAGCTCAGAGAACTTAACAACAACGGCATTTTAAACTTATAAAATCATTTATGTTCCAGAGGATTTAAAAACACTTGAGGAGCATTTTGTCCATTAAAGGAGCTCCAAGGAGACCTTATATACCCTTCATAATTAGCAACAAAGAAAACAGATCACAAGGAATTTCTGTGTGTTTTGTAAATATTGGCATGTTTAGTTCTAAATAGCTTTAATTGCACAGCTGTAAATTCAGTAAACTCATCTTAATCATGAAATACATAATGAGTAAAAACACTTAATTAGTATATCTCCCTCAGAAATTATTTACCTAATGAGATGTAATTGCAGCAAATGCTGTTTAATCGAAACTCTATTAGCATATATTCCATACCATGATACTCACTCTTTACAGGACATTCTGTGGTGGTTAACCAGGTGTTAAAATGACTGCAAAATTTTAACTTTCCATCAACTCATAACACAAGTTGCCAAAAAAGACAGTTTATGTGAACAGAATGTGATTTCTGTTCTTGCATTTCTATTCAATTATAGTATTTTCTCTCAGCTTTTTCCCTAATTCTGAAATCAGAGGCTTAAAATCTGAATGCTAGGAAGTATTTGTAATTTCTTCCATTTGGGCAAACACTCTAAATTCCTACAGGCAATTACAAAACTTATTCACACAGTCATAAAAATTGCACATGCAAATGGAACATGGGTCCCAAGTCTTCACAGATGATTATTCTCAAAATATCTTATAACCATAAAAGCCACTTAATTAGGACTCCAGGATATCTAATTAGATTTCCCAATTACCAAAAGAAATATGTACCCCAAACCAGCTGTAAATCTGAGGGAAAAAGGAAAAAGATTGGCAGGCATGTTGCCTTAGCCTCTCTCTGCCTGCAGCTGCTCTATGATGAGCTGACAGCTGAGCAGTGCCACTGTTCACTTAGAGGACTGTGACAGGAGACAGCTGGGGTCACCAGTTCACCCTGTAAGGGGGCAGAGACAAACCAGGCAACCACACTCCTGAACTAACAGAACATTCACTGACAGCTGGAGGTGACATGTTTTCTTGTAAACTAGTAGTAGTTTAAAGACACACTGACTCCAAAATGCATTTTGTATTCACATTTATTCACTCAGAGATAGAATCTTTGCCCATTTCTATGTTTTTACCAGTGGAAAAAACATTCAAAAATCTGCACTGCAAGAGCTTCTGAGATGAACCCAAACTCGCCTATTCTCTCCGCTACAATACATGGTGATCTCAACTTAGTTTTTCAAAAGCTAAATGGAGTTGTCAGAGCACAAATTACCCTTATTTAGCCCTGGGACTCACATGGCTCTGTCTGTGCCATGCAACCACTGCACTAGGAGCAGTCATTGGGGCCCCTCAAGGCCCCTCACTCACATTGTCAAGGCACTGGAACTCACTAGGAGTCTGGGACAGCAGTGCTCCAACCAGGCTGCTCTAAGAACCACTGAGGTGCATATAGACCACTAGGACACTTCAGCTCATTCTTCAGCGGTGAGAACAAATAAGACAGCATGGGAAAAACCTTGTGTCCTGGGTTGGCCATATGACCTGTTTGTATCCCCAGTCGTCCTCTTGCTTATGCTGGACATAAAGCTTTACAGCTTTAAGTTAGTCCCAGAGAGACAGAGAAAGTGAAAGTGGAGGAAAAAACTACTCGCCGTTTGTCTGCAGGAGTTGCATCTTATCACGTGGAAATGGCCTTGAGGCTGCGTTCCAGCCGGACAGCGGGTTTTTTTTTATTCTCTGGTGTGGGTGCTGGAACAGCTCACAGCGGAGGGTTTCCTGGGATTTTTCTCAGCTTTTTTGCAGGGAGAGACTTTGTTTCTTTTGCCGGGTATTTTTTCGCTTTTCCTCTTCCTGGGACTGGTTGGCATCGCATGGGCCCAAGACACCAGGGAACCCCCGGGGGGCCCCCCCTCGCCGACTTCTACAGCCGGGCCCGGCAATTGGCCCCCCCACTGGAGAACTGAACCGGACTCAGACGGACTCTGAATCTACCATCTCTTCAGAGGAAGGAGAGGTTTCATTGTTTTCATATTATCCAAATTTGTTTTCTACGCTTGTGAATATTCCATTTGTTAAATAAATAGTTTTTTCCACTTTTCTCTAAGGAAATTCTTCCCGGACCTGTAGGGGGAGGGGTGATTGGAATCGGCTCTTCCTAGAGGAGACCCCCCCAGAAGTTTCCTCCTAAATATTTGCCCTAAACCAGGACACCTTGACATATGAAATCTAAATTTACCTAAGCTAAATCTTTTGACAGGGACCATCAAGGGCAAAGGATGGCATATTGCCTGATAGATCCCACACAGGGCTATTTCACAGCTGGAGCAGTCAGTACCTCTGTGAGCACATAGAAAAAGAGCCACCCCTACTGCCCTAGTCCCACAAGGCTCTTTCACTGTTCAAAAGTAAGGATAATAGGTCCATGGAATGTCAGCATCATAACTTCAGTGCTCCTCAGACCACCCTCATCCACTTCATGAACAGCACATGAATTCGGCACCCATGGCACATTCTCCTTGCAGTCTCACTTGGTGTTTGTCCATCTCCATCATTCGAAGTCCACAGCCAGTACTACTGAGTATGCAGGCAGCCACCTTCATGTGACTTGGGGGCCAAGGGCTGGCTTGCACTGTACCTTCTATATGAAAGCAGGCAGAGGGAGAGGAAAGGAGGCACAGGCTTGGCACTGCTGTTGCATAGAGAATGTCTCTCTATCCTCCATTTCATAATCACCACCATATGCCAGGAACAGGGCCAGATTTCCTAATCTAATTTGCAGCTGAAGCAGAAGTCCCCCATCCTTGTCCAGGGACATCTTCAAAGTGCTCTCATAGCAGCCAAGTGAGACTGCTGTAAAAAATATGTCTGTAGGAATGAGACAAAAGATCCCTTTATCTTTAGAATAATTTGGATAATGTTCTCTCCTGGATCAGGATGTTCTGAATGCACGTGGTGATTGCTCACTATAACTAGGACAGGCCTGGTTGCAAAGGGAATTATGCACTTCACTCATAAAAGAGAAGCAACAATATACTTAAATTATATAAAACTGTGAGTTAATAAAGTGCAATTGTAAATGCAACAGTGGTTTATTGGCAAGGTATACTCAAATATTTACTGTATAGAAAACAGAGTCAGACAAAACTTTCAGTGAGAGCTCACAGGCTTATGTATGAGAAAAGACCACACCAGCAGTTACTGCACCTATATTTAAACATTTCAAAAAGCTAGATCTCACATGACTTCAGCTCCACACAAATGAAAACTGAGGACTGACTCATGATGTTAAAAGCACTCCTGTGCCCTCTGGGTTCCTCTGTATCATCCAGGAAAAACAACTGCCTGGACAGATGGCCTTCAGATGATTGCTTTAGGGTCCAAACTGGACTACCTACTAAGACAGGAGACACTGTTTCCTGCCCATTGCAATTTCTGCATGATAACAGGACTCTAGAGTATCTTCTTTGCTCACAATCCCTGCAAATGGGAAAATAAAATTTGATTCTGTCATGAAAATTAAGAGCAAAATATTCTTCTGGTACAGGTTAGGTGTTATCACTTTTACATGTGTTTTGCCTCTTGGCAAGGTTCCCTGGGGGCCAATAGACCCTGTCATGCCATTGACCCGCAAAAGGCTTTATTCTTGCAGTTCCAGTGCAGTAATCTAAGCCATCTTCCCCAAGCTGATTCACCTCTAAACAAGCGCTCTTCTGTGAGAGTACTAGGGTAGATTCGCACATCTCCTCACTCTTTCTACAAGATGCTGGTGAATTTGTGGCATAAATCAGCCTGGTGCACACAGATAGGCCAAAAACAGGCAATTTGGGCTGAAACAAGTATTAGACATACTTTGCTGAGGTCCCCAGGGGATAGAAATTATCTATTTACCTCTTAATGTGCAGCATGCTATAGGGTGTAACCAGAGTAACATTCAGGGTATGGGTATAAACAAGATGATATTCTACTGGGTTGGCCCCTTGGGAGGACCTAACAGATCAGCACGTAGATGTCAATGCTCCAAATTGCAAGATTTCAGCACCACTCCCCCCCCAAAGTCTTGAAGCCCATTAACAACCACAATACTCAACAGACCTTACAGGTCATTTACTTTCAGGCTATCTAAATTACGTGTGTTTAAGTAGGAGTCTTAAATAACTGATAACATTGAATAAATGAGAAGTATTAGGTAAAAGCCCATCAAAGCATAGAAGAGGCATAGTACAGAGGGAGTAAACATGTTTTTGAACGATTACCATTGCTCTCTGTCTTTTGTGTAAGTACCCAGAGCCATCACACAAAGTACTAATAGCTTTAACTCTTTTATATCCTGATAGTCATGTCTCTATCTTCAGAGTGACTCTGCCTTCCCTTCTCCAGTGACATCCGCCACAGAAAATACTTTGGATATCTTTTCTGATTTGGCTAGGCCACAAAAAGGGTATCAGAAACCTCAGACTGGGAAGAATTTCAGAACACTTTATACTTCTGAAATGGCAGCTTTCCAAGAGTGCCTGTGAGTACTCTTCCAAGAGGATGAAAGAAAAAGAAAAAAAAAGAAAATGGGGAGAAAAAGAAAAGGTGTATTATATGGCACTCATAATCTCATCCTACTGTGCTGTCTGCTTGCTGATCAACAAGCAAGCTTGCAAGTTTGCCAAGCAAGGAAAGTGCACATTAAGAAAATCTTGCTCAAATAAAAATCTGATTTCAAATTTCAACACTCACAGGTAAGGAAACTGACAGATACTGGTATTATTAGAGTAAAAGGCACAGACAGTCATTTTCAAATTGGAGATACTTGTAGTCCACAGGATTGCAACAAGATTGGTAAAGTTCTACAAAGGGGAAAAAAAGCTACATTCATTTAGTACAAATTTCTCAATGTCATTTGCTTTAATGAGACCATAGCACTATATCTATGGTAATACATTTTTTATCAGTGACTTTCCTGAAGAGAAAGTAACATAAACCACTTGAAGCAGGCAGAAATATTGGAGAACTTTGTGTCAAGTGCAGATTTTGTTGGCTACACAATGTGTAAGTAAAATCCTGAGCACAACTCTGAGTTCCTTCGCCCTTGCATTCCCCAGTTCGCCCATTCTTCTCGCAGGAATACTGAGGCTTACAGAATAGCCAGCCTTCTTAGCATTTGACATACACTATTGAAAACTCTGATGGGAGGCAAGGTGCTAGAACTAAAAGATTACAAATGTTTTCTCACTGAATATCAGAAAACATTTATATTACACATTACAATTATGAAGTCCATTGATAACTGTTTATCGTGAACTTGGGAAGGTGTTCTATGTTTTTTAGGACCAGTTCATGAGATTTCATCCTTCAAAGCTCTGATGTGAATTTGGGTTTCTAAAGAAATTAAAAATATATGGAATTTTGCCTCATTTGAGTCTAAGATCTCAGCTGTGTGAATGTGATGGGCCTTGGAGTAATTCTGTGTTTAAGGCATAACGAAGGCTTTATAAAAGAAGACTACAATATACTGTGGTCTTACTAGAATAGCATGAATAAAAAAAAAGAAAATAGGGAAATAAAGATAAAGGAAACAGGGTGACCGTACTTATGTCAAATTACTGTTTTCCGCTCAATATATCGAAAACAATTCCAGCTAGAAGTCTCCAAAACAAGATAGTGGTGTAAGTCATGTCTACATCACACCAAGCATTGACAACAGTGTGAGTGAAAACCACACTGGCTTCAGAAGCCAGTTCAGGATGGTTGCTGCAGCACATTTTATTCCACAAGCTGCAAGAGCCATTAGCTTGGGCACAGTGCCATAGCATATGAATAGGAACAAGGTTTTTCATGCAAGACATTCATTATATGCTTTCAGGAACAAGGCACTATCCCCAAACAGTGCTGTGCTGCACTTTGTGATCCTCATGCACATTTGAAATCTTTACACCTTTATACACAACAAAGGAGTTTGTTCCTAGAAAAAGAAAAAAAAAAAAAACACTAAAAAAAGGTAGGCTTCTGATAGTTCATTGGACGTTTTTATTACAAAATACTGTGTTGGAATAGATGGAACAGTGTTTCACAAAGCTGCAAATGTACATTACCCCGAGGAAAAGATGCCCTCATTTTCCAGCTCAATCCTAGACTTTGTTCTCTTGTGGATTCAGTAAAGAAACTGTTGCAAAAGAAAGACAAATGATTTTGGGAGATAAGATGCACTTAAAATTTAAAGTGAGCAGGAGGGGCAGTCAACTACCTGCTGAGCCATCTGAGTTCAAAGATAAAAGCCAGTATTCAGCTAGGCTTTTTTTCACAAAACAGCACTGATCCATCAGCATGTTCATTTTTTTAAAAAAAAAGGTAGCAACAAGGATCTCAGCTTCCAACAGAAATGGAAGCACTATCAAGCCGAGGGAGTTCTAAGAAGGGTCCATGAATTTTGGAATTTTTTGTTAGAGATGCATTAGCAAATGGAGGCTTACTCAGAAGGTGTATGAAGGAACATTCTCTCGAGCCTTCTGTGGTGCATCTGAGGTGAGTAAGACACTGATGTAAGTGTAATTTGTTCTTTATGGCTCTGTAGCTTTGCTGTCTTTACAGTTCAAGAAAAGTAAATAAGTGTTACATATATATGCATATATTCATATGTATGTACACATATATATTTATAAACAAATGTATCTATGTACATACTTATATTAAAAAATTTAATATATTAATGTATTCCTGAAGATAGAAAACTTTATGTCCTGTAGGCATGCACACAAAATTTAACCCTTCATAGGAATATACTATTCAGCTGGAAGTTTTCAAATTTCAAGTCTGTTGACCTCTACATAAAATATATGTGCAAGTTTAAAAAATATTCTAGTGTTTTGGTTTTCTTTAATTAAATGTAATTTGGAGGTAGAATCCTTGCACAAGCAAAATAAAAATATTATCAAATGTCTCTCACTCTTCTCATACTGTAGATTCTTTCAAACTTTCAAACTTCATCAACTTTCTTTCATCAGCTTTCAAAGCTCATGGAAGCTATACATACTTGTCCCTTTTTTTAAATCAAATATGAAGTATTTTCCAAAATTTGCATAGCAGGACAAAATTTCAAAAATTCATATTGCATATGGGTGTCAGAAAGATGTATGACACAGTATGTGTATGATACATGTATGTACTTGTATGACAGATGTATGACAAAGAAGAAAAGTATCTTCAACATGCAAAAATCTCTATTTCTGTTATGACATTGAATTGGAGAGCTAGAAATAGAAATTTTGAAATTATGATTTTGCAGATTTTTGTCAGAAAGCAGAACCTGCAGGTCTTTTAGAGGACATTCAGAGCTCTCTTCTCCTAAGTATCTCCACAGGAGCCAAAAGTATCTGCTGTTAGTCACAGAAATGGAAAATTCTCCTATTATTAATTCACATTAGTATAGAACTGCCATAAGGAATCTGCCACTTCTCATACAGAATATACAGCATAAGAAAGTATCAGATAGTCTGTGTAGAATACAGTGCTTCATCAGAAAGTTATGATACTCATTATTACTGCCTCATTATTAATTCACACTGTTACCAGTAATTGGGCTGGTTACTCTCCCATTCTCCTTCTTGGTTAATGTTTAACATGATCCTACAGAATAAGCATTCTGTGGTTCCACAGGCTGATGGTTTCTGAAGAATGAGCATGGTATTAACCCTCCAGGTGTGCAAACAGTTCTTCATCTGGCAAGAACACAGCATGACCTAGAGCCAAGACAGGAATTTGAACTCCATTTCAGTTTGAATCGAACCCTTCACAGACCTGAGATTCATCCCTGCTTAGAGCAGAGTGGGAGTTTTCAATATCTCCATACAGCCACTTTCATTGCTGCAGCAGTAAATTCTCAGGTTGCTGTCAAGAGAAGAGAGGACCCCAGTGGAAGCCTGGATGATTTCAACAACAAAGGGTGTCACCATTCAGTACCTCAGATGATCAATAAAGCTGCTACATATGCTTTTTAAAATGCAGATTAAAATACCATAGGAAATTTATATTCTAATTACTTCTTCTCATGGACATGTAATCTGAAAGCAGCGTACCTGAAATGACACAACTTGCAACATTACATCACTGTGATCCCGCTGGAACACAGGCCAACATTGTACCCTCATGGCAAAGAAGGTTAATGGAATCCTGGGCTGCAGGAAGAGAAGTGTTGCCAGCAGGCTGTGGGGCAGGTAATCCTGTTCCTCCATTCAGCACTGATGAAGCCTCACTTGGAGTCCTGTGCCCAGCTGTGGGATTAGTACAAGAGGGACATGGAGCTACTGGAGAGAGATCAGTGAACAGTCACTAAAATGATGAAGGGACTGAAACAACTCTCCATTGAAGAAAGACTGAGAGACCTGAGATTCAAGCTGTAGAAGAAATGGCTCAGAGGAGTCTCATGATATTGTTGTACACACTCCTGAAGGGAGTGCACTAACGAGTGCCTCTTTCCAGTGGTTCCCATGACAGAACCAGAGGCAATAGGCCCAAACTGAAAGACTGGAGGTTCCTTTTGAACAGTGGGAAACGCTTTTTTACTGGGAAGGTGAATAAGTGCTGGCAAAGATTACCAGAGATGTGGTGGAATCTCCATCCATGGTGAGACATGGTCTTGGGCAGCATGCTTAGGTCTCCCTATTGGAACAGAGAAATTGAGCCAGATGACCTCCTGAGGTCCCTTCCAAACTCAGCCCCACCATGATTTTGTATTTTGTTCAGGGAAAATAGCAAAAGTAACAACATGAAAAGTTTCAGTTAAGGAAAAAAAATCAGAAGTAAATTTTAAGTTTATTAAAAATAGCATCACACTTGTCAGAGTTCTCAGTAAGCTGACTGGAAGGAGACATAAAATGGCAATAATATTTTACCAGAAATGGAATATAAATTGAGATAAAATTGTTATCAGGTTCTATTTCTTATACTATCTAAGAGAAAAAATAGAGCTAGTACATGGAATATAGCTGAGCAGAAAAGTCTGCTTCCTCTACAGTATTTATCATGCTGTTCTCTATGTTCTGTACCATGCTTCTGAACTATATTCACAATCTTATATAGGTAAGGTCATACAATATCTAATGACCTATCAAGACCACTTTGACCAGAACCAAAAAGGATTCCTGAAGGAAAAAAAAGAAAGATGCAGGAGCTGTATGTCTTCATTTGATATTGCCACATGCTTCTAAACACTAGTTCTCTTAACAGAATGGCTATGTTGATATAGTTTTTGGTGGCTAAGAAAACCTTCAGGAAAAATAATTTTAATTAAAGAAATTAATAACAATCTCAGGATATGCAAAAGTCAAAATATCCATAAATCTGTACTTGTTTATCATAAAACATATAAAATAGTCTGTGTCAACAATCTCTTGACAATGTTATTGTCTACTAGCCTACAAGAGACAGAAATTAAACCAAAATGTAAGAGATAAGGAAACTGCAACTTGTTATTTCCTTTCCAATAATCCTGTATTCTCAAATATCTTTCCTGCCTGTCTGTATGCACCATACTGCCTTATACCACAAAAATGATAAATGAACAAAGTCAACCTCTGACTTTTTGATCTGTCTTTTAGGATAAGCACATAGGCTGCTTTGGACAATAAGGTCATAATTCGACTGGAGTCTTCAAACACTTTCCGCAATTCAAACAAAACAAGTGAAATTATGATGCCAAGAGGTTAAATTCCAGCTCTATTTAGATAAGTCTGGATATCTCCAAAACAGCATCTGTTAAAATATTACAAGATACATAAATTATAGCACTGCCAGAAAGAACCCATGAAAGAAAATCAAAAAGCTGTAAAGATAAAGTTTGAAAAATGGAAAAAGAGAATACAGAAATAAACCTGAACTGATTTTAAAAAAATAAATAAATAAAAAAGAAGGAGATTTAGAAAGTAATGGGATGACATTACTAAACAAAAAGAGAATTAGGGCCATTTTCACTGTGCATTAGCTAATTCCTAATCTAATGTCTCAAAAAGGGCTGATACTGGAGAGAAAATCAGGCACTGCAAACCGAACACCCTGACTAGTTCTCACATTTGGTCCGAGAGATGCAGGATTGAAGTCCACAATCTTAATTTTCATCTGACTCCAACTGATACTCTGCCTGACTTTCATAGTCATTCCCACAGAGTGCATGGTGTCTGTTCATTAATGATCAAGGTAAAAAACTGCTTTTCACCAATGATCATAAAGATTTCCATTCTTCTGTTTAGGTCAGTGCTGGAGACAAAACAGCTCACCGGCCGACTGCATGACAACTAAGGACAGATCCTGTCGTCAAATACAAAGCTATGCCTATTTTCTACCTGGGTTACGTAAATTTTCAGAGGCACTCAAGTCTTCATCTTGACTTACAGGAAATAAGTTACCACAAATATTTGTGCATGTGCCTATAAGTCTGACACAGCACAAAAAAATGTAACTATTTGATAGCAAATAGGAATGAAATCCAGAGGCTGAGAGCTCTGGAAGCACATTCCCAAATGCACTCCCAGACACTCAAAATTCTTGTAAGTCCAGACAGTCCACCATTGCTACAGGCTAGAAATACTCAGACTTATACAGGCCTTACAGGCTGTAAACACAGATCTACATGTTCTGCACTGATTGCCATCATCATAGGTCCTTGAGGGAAAAGAAGTCCTAAAAGCAGTCATGATGCCCCAAGACAGGACAATTCAGGACATTCCACATGATAAACTATCTTACAAATATTCTTAATGCAGACAAGACACTAATGCAGGGAAAAATGAAGTGAACCTTCATAAATCTGTGAAAATTAGTTTACTTACCTTCATACTGTTTATCATAGCACATGTAGTATAGACAAGTCATGATCAAAACTGCAAAAATACACAGAGTTTTCCCATAAACACTCTGCAGAAATTCTGTATCACTTTGGCACTACACTGGTGTTCCTCACCTAAGACCACAAGACTTCTCTCTGGGAAATATTTGAAGTCCAAATCCTCAAAAACACACCAAAAACAGTCACTGCACTTTGTAGGATGCTAATACAGAAAATAATTGTTCATGACCTGCAGAATACAAGTTTCTTCTAAGTCCCTGGTAGCACTTTTTTTCAGTAAACATTTTAAGACCAGTTCATCTGTCAGCTAAAATATTTGACATGAGCATTTCACAATCTTCAACAGCAGGAATACAGTAAACCTAGAGTAAATTGTAAAGTTTTATACATAATATAAGAAAACATACATAGAGACAAAGGAGAACTATGCTGTTAAGTAAAATAAATGTCTACATTTACTTAGCAGCTAAAAAGACATAGCATACTATTCCTTAGCAGCTACAATAAAATTTTTGTGACAAATTTTCATTATGCTCATCCATCCACTGTGTCTGCCTTAAAATTTTCAGTCTCAGTCTTCAACTGCACACACCTGTGAACACAATAACTGCAATGGGAAGAGAATCCACATCAGACTAACTAGAGGTGGAAACACCTAACACACAGAGATATGGGGTTTGAGCAGGGAAACATGAATTCTTGGATGAATCAAGTGGGCTGAGCTCTAAGCCAATGAGCAGCTCTTTCAACAGAAAGCAGGCCCTTTTGATCTGTGCAAGTGCTACCATAGCAGCAATCTCTGTTTTGCCTATATGATTATTTTGCAGAGAACTTCTTTTTTCATATTCTCATAGTGCCTTTAGAAACACAGGAACTGGCAGCTCTTCAGTATATAATCTTTGTGTGCTGTCCTGGCTTCCATTTAATTCATTCATTCATTCAGTCACATGTGTACAGGATTAAAATACATTGTGGTCCGTATGCTAGTCAATGGTCACATAGTTTTACCAGACTTCTACAAACTACAAATTCTCATCCTTTGCCTTCTCCAGAAGGATTCATATTCCCAGCATGTATTTCTGAGTGCATGCCACTGAAGTTTCTTACTGCTGACTTGAGTACAGTGGAATGTCAGTATTTGGGTGGTCACTCTGCCAGTGCAGACTCCTTACAATCTCTGGGTGGTCAACTCAGTGCCAGATTTCTCACCTGTGGTGAAAATAGTGATTTGCTCCAGGGAAACAGACAGCACAGTAAGTCATATAAAGGATGCCATTGGGAACAATTTTTCTAAAGATTGAGATCCTATAAAATACTTTTTCTTAATATGCAAATCTCCTAGGCATACTTCCAGGATGATTTTCCACTGTTTTTCTAAGTACCTTTTTTCCACTTACAAGCAACAGCAACAAAAATTAATTTTCTGCCCCACAGACAAAACCAGTACAGTTGCACTTCCCTCATAGTGGAGGACTTAAAAAAATCCCCAATCCTGGCCTCAGCAAATGGGTCGGTGGGTTATGATCTCCCCCTGCTGGGCCCAGCCAGAGATGATTTTCAGCACAGCTGCTGAGCTGGCTTTCCTTGTGGATACATTCTTCTCCTCCAGTTGTGTTTACTTCTCCTTAAATCTGAGATAATTGGACAATAGTACCACCTTTATCTTATATCAAGTTCTCAGAACCCAGAAGGCGCACTGGCTGTGAGAGTTCTGATGGTCACAGATTCTTTATGTAGTTTGCCATAGTGGGCAAAGCCCTTCAGTGGTCTTTACAGTGTTTAAGACAACTATTATTTTTAAGCCCCTACATGATGGAGAAGCAGCACACATGCTCCTAGTTACATGGTGAGATATGCCTCATACCACGGCCAGTCAAGTACCCCACACAAAATTTTTCTAGTGCTGGAATGAGCTGGTTTACTACCTTGTGGCAATCTGGCAGCCTGAAGTTTGGGGGACACCAAGAGTAAGGTGCAGCACAAGAAAACTTACAACTTGTAGAGGATGACTAGGACAGGGAACATTTCAACAACCTAAACATACACAAGTTCAAGGGAACTGATAGGATGCACCTAGCAGTGCTGTGGGAACTGGACAATGCCACTCCCCTCACCATCTTTGAAGAACACAGCAATTGAGAGGGTATTCCTAAACATTGAAAGAAAGCAAGCTAATATCCTTCCTAATTACAAGAAGAGGAAGAATGAGTATCTGAAGAACTATATGCTGAACTACATACTGTCAGCTTCACTGTTTCTCTTGAGAAGATGATGGACAAGATGATCCAAATATATAAAGGACAAGAAGGTTATTTGGTGCAGTCAGCATGGATTTATGAAGGTGAATCATTCCTGAACAACGTTATGGCCTTCTGTGACGAGATGAGCAGCCTGCTGCATGACAGCAGAATGAGAGTGGTTGCTTTATTTCAACTTTAACAGAGCACTCCACACTGTCTCCCATCACACCTTCCCAGACAAACTGCTGAAGAACAGACTAAGGAAGTGGAAAACAAGGGGAAAACTGACAGAACTGACAGGCTTAGAGAGCTGTGATTAGTGTCACAAAAAGCAGCTGAAGGCCAGCTTTCTACTGTGTACTCCAAGCAATGATACTGGGACCAACACTGCTTAAAATCATCATTAATGACAGTCTGAATGCACTCTCAGAGAGTTTGCAGGTGAAAGAAAATTACATGAAATAATTATTATACCTCATGTGTGCTGCCATCCAGAGAGACCTGCAAGAAGGAGAAAAGGGTAAACAGAAACCTGATGAAATGCAGCAAAGGGAAATTCATGGCCCTGCTGCTGAGCAGAAGTAACTGCAGGCACAGGATGTGCTGGGGGCTGGCCAGCTGGAAAGAAGCTTTTTGAAGGACCTTAGGATCCTAGAGAACAAGTTGAAAATGAGCAATGCAGTGCATCTTTATGGCAAGATGGGCAGCAATTTCCTGGGCTGCACTAGGAAAAGCTTTGCCACCAGGTAAAGCAAATGGTCTCTCCCCTTTTCACAGAACTGGTAAGATACTTCTGTGGTTCTGGGTCCAGATCTGGGCTCCCCATTACTAGATATGTGAAAATAGTAGAGAGCCAACTGTAGGAAAACAAAGCCTCAAAAGACTGGAATATCTTTCACAGAAGGTGAGGGTGAAGGAGCTGGGTCTTCTAAAGCATGGTGAAGACAAAGTTCAGAAGATCTCGTGCATTTGTAAAAATACTTGACAGAAGAGTGTAAGGATGATAAAGCCAAATCTTCTAAGCAGTGTCCAGCGACATCATGAGAAGGATGAGAACCATCTGAAATACAGAAATTTCCCCAAAGGTGTAATCAACCACCCTTTTTTATTATAGGGGTCATCAAACACTGGCATAGGTTGCCCAGAGATGATGTTGAATTTCCATCCTTGACCATATGCCACGCTCAGGGGGAGATGGCCGGGGCAACCTGCCTCAGCTGACCTTTTCCACCTGCTGAAGGATGTTGCTGGTGGGGGGGGCTGGACAGCTGACCACGAGGGATGGCCGGCGGCTCAGCAGCTTGTTCTGAAAGTTTCGTTTTTGCCAAAGTCAACTTCAGCCAGGGACTTTTTCCCCTTGCCGCGAGCCAGGCTTCCCTAGGATGGCAGCCACTATCCCAAAAGCTGGAGTTCTGCAGAGAGAGAGTGTTCCCTTGCCCAGAACCCAAATCAGACACGATTACACAGTGGTCAGCTGCTGCTTGGGTTCAGGGGTGAGAGACCCCGAATCCACAGATGCATCAGACTTTTATTCTGAGGGCTACAACCAATCTCGGAACAGTACGGGGGAGGAACAGGGAAGGGACAGAGGGCCAGGGCCTAATCGGGAAGGAGTAAGGGAGGAGAGAGGGAGACACAAAATACCATTGAGAACTGAGTGACGGGGGGGGGAGTTCGACCCCCCCTTCCAAGGCCAAATCCAACTCTTCCCCAGAGGGGCCTCATTCTCTAGGTCTCCACAAATTCCTCAGGGGGTATGAAACTCTCTGGGCTTGAACCACTGCTACAGAAGGATTGTCATAGACAATTTTCAGAGGTGCCTTCCAACCTCAGTGACTCTGCATTTTACTCTGGTCTACATTTCTTTCCTCTGCAAAGGATAGGACTCACAGTATTTCCAAACCAGGTGACAGGAGAAAAGATTGGAAGCTGAGGAGAAAGAAAGCGGCAGGATAGATCCTGCATTATTAACCCCTTACACAAAATAGCATCAGGTGGAAACCAATGAGCAGCAAAGGTTCTGCTAGACTAGAACTGCTCTACCTTTTTCTAAGTCAAGCTTAATGGTAACTTGGTAAACAAATATGAAAATGCACTATTTTTATGCAGCTGAATAGTTCAAAGTTATTTTCACATGTGAATGAGTATTTTCTTTCAGATTGCACAATGGATCCTGATTATCTGCTTTCCTTATGGTTATAAAGTCACTTTTATCATGGAAAATATGTATGAAAGTGTATCTAAAAGCTGCCAAACAGGGCTTTTTACACATTCTTCTTTCTAAAAGCTAAGCCTTTTCCCTTTCAAAAGCAAAATCCTTTTACAGAATAATGCAAGGATACAGAGATGATAATTAGACCCAAAATTTTAAAAAATATAAGGTGCACATTTTTTAACATTTCTGCAAGTCCAAAATTTTGGTCACCTTTCCTTATAAATAATATGATTCTATGTGAGACCTTCCTGATAGTTTTATGCCTAATTCAGTATACAGCTAAAAAGCATGGAAGGACTAACTTGAAAAGAGTATTTGATAAGGGTTGGTGTTCAGTATGGCAGAGACAGGATGCACTTATGAATCTCTGAATTGTTCTGAAAACACGAAAGGAGAATTCTTGGTCATCCACCTGAGAGAATTATTAAGACGCTCAGAAAATAATTTCTTGCCAGTGTTAGATAAGATGCAGAGATGTTTCTAGGGTCATGCAGACTTGAGGAATTAAGGGCAGCTCATGTCGATATGAGAGAGGCAAAAAAACCACTGATTTTTCTAGCAGACAACATCCAGATCTAGCTTTTTTTTTTTCATTTTCTGAATAATAGTATATTTCTGAGTGACCCTTCACGAACTGAGACACCCATTTCAAGTTATGCAGTAAGTGTAATTTTCTTAAGTCATCATAGTTGAAGAGATTCTTCACTGTCTTAAGTTTTTCACATACAGAAGCAATTCTATTTTATATGCGCATAAAATTATACAACATGTGAACATTCACAAGAGAGTGCCTAAGTTGGTAGAAGGCTTCCTATGACATCTTGACTTGGATATCTCTCTGTAGTTCCAGAATATGTTTTATTACATAAAAAAAACTACTAAATTTAGAAGGCATACTTAGAGTATTTTTCTGGAACAATCTAAATTTTATAAAACAGAAAATGAAGTATGGTTTCTTACTTGACTCATTATCAGCACTCAGTATGGTTAGGAAAACAGTGAAGGACTAAGCTTTTCAGTTGTCAAGATTAACTTGAAAATACATGTATATATAAAATTATTTACTAAAAAAAGCTTATTGAGACAGAGTAGATAAAAGAAACGTATTTTGGAGAAACAAAGTATTCAAGACACAACCAACACCCCAGTAGAGCACAGCCCTTCACAATAAAAGTGATCTTTACACAAATTCAAGTCAAGTGCCAAAAGCAATATCCACCTTTATTTTACCTCTAACATATTTCTGTATCCCATGATAAAGGCATAATTCCTTTTTGGCATGAACTTTAAATCTCTACTTAATACACCAAGCGAAAGTTCTGCAAAACCTGCTCCCACACCTGACATTTAGGCTACAGTTTAAATGTAAATCTATTCCCACTTCTCTAGACTGCATAAGCAAGGAGTTATTTAATCTCCTCTCACATTCATTGCTTTCTTAAGCCTGCTTCATATCAACTAATACATTACACACAAAATCTTCCTATGCCATATTCCTAATACACCAAATAATAAACACAACTCAAAACATCTGTTTATGCAACAGCTGATCCATACCAGGCACTTATACCTATCTACCTCACCATAAATGTCTAGGACCCTCCCTAGACTTTGAGATAATAACTGCAGATCCCAAAGGGCTATCACAGGTTTTATCTGCAGACTTGAAGGACTCTGTTACCCTAGGTACTTTGCAGATCAAAGCTCCTAAAGCAGTGTTGGAGGAGGGCATGGTTGGTTGTTTCCTATTCTCGACTACATCTTTGGAGGCAGCTGCTAATTAACTTGACTAAGAGAAATTTCCATACAGCTTCCAATTTCAGAGAACTATGCAGGAAGAATGAGCAGATGAGAACCTCTGATACATAAGGTATCAGATACATAAGATACATAAGAGCAGCCAGACATTCACAAGCCCTGGTCCTCATGGGGAACTTCTACCACCCCAGTATCTGCTGGAGGGAAAATACAACAGGTCACAGGTAAACCAGTAAGTCCATGAAATGCACTGATGATAATTTCCATCTCCAAGTGACGGAGGAGCCAACTAGGAGAGATGCTATGCTGGACCTTGTTCTCACAAACAGGGAGGGGCTGGTGGGAAATGTGAAACCAAATTGCATCTTAGGCTGCAGTGAACATTCACCCATGAAGTTCAAGATCCTTAGGGCAGCAAAGAAGGCACACAGCAAGCTCATTACCCTAGAGCTCAGGATGTTGGCTTCCACAGGGATCAGCTTGGTAGACTACCATGGGATAGTTCCCTAGAGAGAAAAGGGGCCTAAAAAAGCCAGTTGATATTCAAGAATCTCCTCCCCCAAGCTCAAGAGTAATGCAGCCTGAAAACAGAAAGTCAGGCAAACACTCTGGGAGGCCTGAATAGACGAACAAGAAGATCCTGGAAATTCTCAAACAAAAAGGAAGGACACAGAGGGTGGATGCAAGGACAGGTAACCTGGGAGGAGTATAGAGAAATTGTCTGAGGAGCCAGGGATCAGCTTAGTTAAATCTGGCTAAAGACCTCAAAGACAACAAGAGAAGATTCTACAGATGTATCTCTGATAAAAGGAAGACCATGGGAAATGTGGGCTTCTTGAGAGGAAAATGGAAGACCTGGTTATCCAGGATTTGGATAAGACAGCAGTACTTGAAGGCTTTTTTACCTCAGTGTCCACTGGTGAGTACTCCGCGTCATGGCCCATGAGCAGAGAAGGTGATGTTCATTCTAAATTCTCATGAGGCTGCTCAAAGACACCAGTCCATGTGATAGAGGACTCTTATGTTTTATATAGACTATATATTATATAGTCATCTTAACTCTGGCAACTAGTCCGCTATTTAGTCTCAAGACTGTTGGGTTACAAGCCCTTAACTTTTACAACACATTTCCACAAGCTTCCAATTCCTGCAACAAATTTCGATACAGAGTAAGGAGTAGAACATGATAGCTGCACTTTGCCCAGAAAAGCAAGGTAGGAAAGAAATAACGACAGAAAAGAGAGAAAGAGAAGAAAGAAGTTCACCAGTCCTTAGTTCCACGTTCATTCTGCTGCATGGATAATCTGGATACGGAATAGCAAGACAAAGAGAAAGAGTGGAGGCAGGACCAAATTTTTATAGTTAGTTTGATTCATGTCTCTCATGCAAACTAAATTTTTTGTGCAAGTTTGTACACCCATGAGCATCCAGACCTCTAGGAACTGTGTCAGGATGGACATCTCTAAGTGGAAAGGGAAATTGGCTTACAACAGGGCTGTCCCACCTCCACAGGATCTCTCTTCCAATCATAACTTTTCTTTCACAACAGTCAAAATGTTTGAGACAAAACGTGTGTCTGGTCTTCATATCTAGCCACACCAAGCTGTAGAATATAAAGAAGAATGAAGAGAGAACATTTGATTCAAGACCTCATCTAAGAGGTCTGAAGGCATAGAAGTCCATCGGACTTGACAAGAATCATTCATGGATCCTGATGGAACTGCCGGAGAAAGTGGCTAAGCTACCATCCATCATATTTGTGAAGTAGTGACAGTCTGGTGGGGATACCATAGAGTGGAAAAGGAGAAATGTAAACCCCTGTTTCTAAAGAGAGAACAAAAAGATCCAGGTAACTACAGGCCAGCCAGGCTCACTTCTGAGCCCAGCAAGATCAAGGTGCAGATCCTCCTGGAAACTACGCTAAGGAATATGGAAAACAAGGAGTGAGAGTTAACATGGCAAATTATGCCTGATAAGTTTAGTGGCTTTCTATGACATGGTTACAGCATTGGTGGATAAGAGAAGAGTAGATGACCTCTGCAAAGCTGGGTCAGTGCAATTCCAAACACAAATACAGTCTGGGAGGAGAATGGACTGAGAGCAGCTCTGAGGAGAAGGACTTGGGAATACTGATGAATCAAAAGAAATGTGACCAGCAGGTCGAGGGAAGTGCTTCTCTCTCTCTACTACTTTTTCATGAGACCCTACTTGGACAACTGCATCCAGCTCCGGGGCCCCCAGCACAAGAAGGATGTGAACATGTTGGAGTGAGGTCACAAAAATGATCAGAGGGATGGAGCACCTCTCCTATGAAGAAAGGCTGAGACACTTGGGGTTGTTCAGCCTGGGGAAGAGAAAGCTCTGGGAAGACCTTACAGCAGCATTGCAAAACCCAAAGTGGGCCTACAAAAGAGCTGGAGAGGGGTTTTCTACAATGGCATGTAATGACAGGACAAGGTGGAACAGCTTTAAATGGATGGAAGATAGGTTTAGATTAGATATTATGAAGAAACTATTTACTATGTGGCTGGTAAGACACTGCAACAGGTTGCTGAGAGAAGTTGTGAATACCCCATCCTTGAAAGTGTTAAAACCTAGGTAGGATGGTATTTTAAGCATTGGAACTAGATAATTTTTAAGGTCCATTCCAATACAAACCACTCTATGATTCTGAGATTCTAATATAAAGCCGGATTAGCCCTGTTTTTGAATTCTGAAAACATTCCCATTCATGTTTTTTCATCTGTTGTCATGTTAAAACTTACATTAGGAATAGGGCCATTTTATAAATTATAACACTAATTTTATTTACATTCTTATCTATAAATTACCTAAACTGTAATCTCGAAAGAATAACAAAATATTTCAGGATGTATTAACTAAAATAAAGCACATTTAAGGCATGACATGTCCTGCTTAAATGGCAAGAGAATGCAAAAACTGGATAAGCTATACACCAAATTATTATGTTGGTATTTCTTGCAGTGTACACACCACCACCATCAAATGTAGGGAAGTACAAATTAGAAGAGTGATTATCTCTAGCTTGGGAGTTTTCAAGGGTGTATGTAACCGTTTAAATCACAATGACTGAAAACATTAGAAGCTCAGGTCCATGCACTATATTGTTTGAATAATTCTACAGGGTAAAAAACACATTCATTTAATGAAGAGCACCTTAAAAAAGAGTAAGTATTAAGTTTTGGAGCATCCTGGTTAAAACTTCCGTGATTCTTTCTAACAGTATTCTCAATATTTCTGAAATCAGCATAATTTCCTTGGTCTGTGTCCCATAACAAAATGGGGAGATTTCAGGTGAAAAAATGTTGCTGTTAATATTGTGAAATTATCTTCTCACTGCACTGCAGAATTTGAGCTAGAAAGAAAACCTTTGTTTCACCTCTAATAGTAAAATACTTCTTTAAAAAGCAGATGAGGCATTTTCTCATTCTTCAAAAGGATGTTAGGACCTAAAGCTGTCATGCAATCAGTGCCTCAGCATCTTGAAGTAAAAAAGAATCATAGGAAGAAGCAAGGTCAAGGTCTGAGAAACATCCTTAGAAAATGTTGATGTCTCTATCTGGTATTCCCCAAGGTGCTAATAGTACATGCTATTTAAGGCAAAATGAGAAAACAAGACAGTAGTGTTCTCCATCCATTTCAGATATCCAGCTGTGGAACTGGTGCGGGATGGGGGCTCATGTGAACAAGCTGAATGTGAAGCAGGTGATGTAAGAGCACAGGATGGATGCTTGGTGGGTGTGCCAGATCAGCAGCTTCAGCTGGCAGCCCCACCTGCTGATACTGACCCAACAGCTCCTGCCTCAGCCTCAGAGCAATTCTGGCCTGCTGCTCCACAGTCTTAGCAACTGGAGCAAAGCCAAAAAAGTATGCTGTAACATGCTGAACTATGAGTGCAGCACTTCCAGAGCTGACTCATGGGTCATTCTTCCGTCTCTCTGCTGGTCATTCATCTGTCCTCTGGTCAGAGGAGGATGGGGAGATCTGCCACCTGAAACTAACCTGCTCAGGGCTGTGGGCCTCATGCACTGAAACCAAAGGAGTTTATCTGAAACTCTAACAATGGCTCAAATTGCTGTCTCCTGATAGTGGCAAGAGCCATGCATACACACTCACAAATACATATAAAGATATTCAGAACCACCAGCATGTACTTAGCAACATCTTAAAAGGATTCTGCAAAACTTGTCCATGTGAACAATCCTGATTTAAGCACGTTGTTTAAGAAAGGGTAAGAGGATGATCAAGAATATTCAGGTAGCCAGAAAACACTCCAGTAAGGTAGAATTAGTTATAATCTAAAACTGCTGAATATTAGTAGGACTTAAGATGGGATAAAATGTAAAAAGGAGGTCAAAATGGAAAGAGTCCATACCTAAAACGACAGGCATGTGCCTTTTTCTCTCCTTTATGTACTTAAATATATATAATCAATTATGGTTATACTCACTTTAGTGTTTAAGTAATATAACATGCCCTTAATGTAACTGTGACTCTAAAACCTTTACATCATCATGTTTAATAGCTCAAAAACTGAATACAATTCTTTTCACTTGGGAAAATGATTTTGAAGGTAATTTGGATTTGATCATACAGATGCAGCTGGCAACGGTGTGAATTAGAAATCCTTGACAGCTTTTCATTACAAGGATAGCCTTAGTGATGTCTATTGACGTTTTGCACCAAATGTTAATTTTTCAATGGCATCTAAAGAGAAATGAGGAAGAATTCATATCTTCATATAAACAAATATTTTGTCTTTTCCCAACTCTCCAATACACCCAGCCTATGAATGAAAAAGAACATCATAAACTGCCTTTTTTGGCTGAAGGAGAGGATGGTTTTGAGACTAAGTCCCTGCTCATTATCCATAACTAAGTCCACCTTCCATAAAATAGATTACTGAACACTGTAGTTTAAAATTTATGATACTCCAGCATATGCTCAAAACAAGGAATTTACATGCCCACACCAAAATCTGCTTTGTTGCAATTCTTTGCCAAGTCTGCCAATCTACAGGTGTTTGCTGCTGCAGAGCTGGAGTTTCTGCTATAATCTACACTCAGCCAAGAAAGCTATGTTATTCTTTTATTATGCAGTACATCAACAATGTTATATTAACTTTCAAAAGTCCTAAATGCACTACTACACCCTGGGGTCACAAACAGACCTGGGGTCTTTATCTTGAAAGTGCCTGTTTCTGTATTTGGCAAGCTGCACAGCACTTCAAAATATGCTTAGGCACAGGAAATTTAAAATTTACAGACTGCTTCCATGCACCTCTGTAATAATTACTTCTTTGCCTATTCCAGCCTCCTGGATCTTTGTCTTATCAGGCACAACCAGCCAACATTAGCTGAACTTAACTTCATTCTCTGCCTCCTACCTGCACAATTAAATTCAGAGGACTTGGTTAGAGCTGCTGATGATGCCTGTACATTCATGAGAAGGATCAAGGTGAATGAGACCACAGTCTCTCAGAAGCAAGAGTGGCCTTTGATACCCTTATCAGCATCATCAGAGGCAGGAAGCCCAGTTTCTGAGCTCTCAGCTGGCCATTTGTCCCAGTTACTTGTTTTGATACAGCTTTTTTATTTTTTGCTCTTCCTTCTTAGTCTGGCCAGATTCATATTTACATTGCTGAGAAGCCTTTAATCAGTCCAAAAAGGTCAAATTGGAAGCGAGAACAGGACAAACATATGGCTGCAGCCCACCAAGGGAGCAAGGCCATACTGAACACCTTGGATGTTGCTTGCAGAGGAGAGAAAGACAAAAGAAGGCAATGGCATTTCCACCCTTTCCCTGCTATTCAATGCCATTTTAATTTTTCAAACCAGCTGCCCTGTCGTGCAGGTATTAATGATGTCAGTATTCACTAAGTATATGTCCAGCAGAGAAAAGCGAGGGACTCGTGAGCAATGTCTACAGTCCCAGCAGGTTCCATGAAGATATTCATGCTTTTATGATATTAATGTGACTATTTGTCAGATGAAACCTAACTGAGATTGGTTTGAAATTTGATGCAGCAGTGCCTCAGCATGTATCTGCCAGATTTAGAGAAAAATTTAAGCAGCAAAGGTCAGTTAAAAGCCGCCAACACCTTTGCATTCCCAAATAAATATTTTTTAAGAACCTCTTTCATCATGGCATGTGTTTAAAAGGGACATAGATTCGCAGTATCTTTGTAAAGCCTTAAAAGATATTTTCTCTTTACCAAAAACCCCTCAATTCTTACAACAGTATTTTGTTTTGTTAGTGCAATGTATTCCCATGGCAGAAGGAATATTTGCCAAGGTAAACATGCTCATGATCACCTTATTCATAACTCTGAAAGGAACATTCTGCCTAAGATCAAGATTCAGACCAGCACAAGGCTACTCCAGCTGCACAGATAATTACAAGCTGTGCAATATTTGCACACAGTAGCTGTCAGAGGACTTACACCAGCAGGAATGCACATGGGCAGACATTTCTGTAAGGAGTTACTTGGACATTCTCTCTACAGAGTAAGTTCTTAATGCAACACTTTAGAAATAACAAGAGAAAAACTGCTAGTTCTTATCCTATTAAATCCTTTCCCCAAACTGCTATTACCATTACATTATTCTTTTATGCTCCACTGATACTTTTTCAATTCCAAAACATTTTAGAAGATTAACACAAACTCTGCCCAAGGAAAAGTCACATATCCACAAAACATTTCAGGAAAAGCCCAAAGACGGCAAAAATCAGAAGGAAGAGTACAATTTTCCAAACAAATTACTTGCTGATTTACAACTGCCCAGAGATTAATACAAGTTTTGTAAAAATATGTGGGGATGTTTTGGCCACAGAAAGGTCTTTGAAAATCACTGTAAGAAAAGATTTATCCAACAGTGGTAAACTGAGTATTTTCTTTATTGGATCAAATCAAGGCATCACAGTTTCTGCAGCACTGGTTAAGTACTGATACAAATTCTGCCTTTGTGTCATTTTGCAGCACTAAGCTACACAAAGGTTGCAAGCTCTGCCATGTGTTTACTTCAGTACCTGAGCATGGCTTAGGTCACTTGATCAGAGTTGACCTCATCACCATCAGGCAGCACTTCACTCACCCTCAACAGCAAATTGGTCCAACCTGCTCCAAGAGGCATATGGAGGGCTTTTTGTAAAATGCATGCCTGTTCATGTGGCAGAACATCAAGGAACAAACAAGTCTTCATTTTTTTGCTGGATTTCTTTCAAATCATTTCAAATGCACTTACTCGTGTCATAAAAAATGCCAAAAACAATCTAACTACCTAAAAACATTCTGTGAACACTTTAAGCAACCAATCTTTCTAACTATATCCATTACATTTTTTGCTGTGTATCAGAAATTTGGCTCTTCCATTAAGTAATTTTCCATTAAGTCATTGTTTGTTTAGAGGTTCTGTAAAACTACATTTTATAACTGTAACCTTTTATTGTCTTCAACACAGACCAGATAGACTACAGCTGCAGTTTACTAATATTGATTGTTGCATGCAAGGGGAAGGACTGAAAGCAGGATGCTCTCTACAACTTCACTGTTAGAGATCTAGGAAGATGGTAAAAAAGTGCAACTGTGATTTTAAAACCTCCCTAGTACCACACATTGAATGGAATTAAGAACTACCACAGCACCTCCGAAAACATACTCCGTTCTGGTTTTCTCTATATAGGAACACTAAAGCTATACCTAAAAAAACCTGCACCTCTGTGCCCAGTTTTCTAGGGGCAAATGACTGAAGTATTTCCACAAATTGACTGAAGTAATTCTGTTCATGGCCTACTGGGGTGCAAAATCAATTAATTTTTTTAAGGTTCCTTGTGTTAGTGAAGAGAATCATTTCTTAATGCAAAGATTCCCTGGTGATTGCTTCCCTTCTTTTTCATAGATGAACAATGCCTATGCTCAAACAATACCCAAGCAATTGCAAGTCTGACATGTAGGAAAATGGTATTAGGAGAGTATTTAAGTATTCTTCACTTCTGGGAGCATTTGGCAACCAGACAAAGAAAAAGAGATTGATCAAATTAGTCCTCCACAGAAGAATGTCTCACAGGAGATACAATGCTGATATTCCCCTTCTAGTTGACAGGGAAGCATGCTGGAGTTCCATTCATCAAAATCAGGAAACTCTGGGTGGCACACAAGTTTTTCTCCAGTAACAGCAGTGGAAAGAAGAAACTTTAGGTTCATTAAGAAACTTTAGGTTCTGATGCTGCAGAAACATGATCCTATTTCAGTTTTGTAGTAATTCAAAAGGCAAAGTTATCTTTCTGAAAGTTTAGTTCCATGCTGTGCAGGATCTTCTCAAACAGTGATTTTGCTTCATCTGTCACCCAAATTAGCCAATGTTCCTTTTTGCAAGAGCAGTCTCACAACTGCCATGTACAGGACTGTATTCTTCCTTCCTCTGGTGTTTGTGACCAGTGGAACATCAGCCACTGTCTTTCTTTGCCCTCTTTCAGAGCATTTCCTTCTCGTAGTTGCATGCCATTTGTTCACTGCTTTAAAATCAGACATTTTTGGACTTTTCCCAAACTTCTTCTCAGGAAAAAATCTGTTCAGTTTACAGGAAGCAGATACTGATTTGAAGCTATTTTCAGTAGTAAAGTATATCTCTTTTTATACTTTCAGGATCTTGCATTGAAAAGAGATCTCTGAGGCAGTTCTGCATTCTAAATCAATCTAAACCAAACACATGCTGGCCTGATCAGCTACTTCACTTCAAATCCATATAGGCAACTTACTTGTACTTATGTAACATCATGATCACAGCACACTGTTGTGTCATTAGCAGCATAAATTTCAAGAAGCGTAAGTTCACAAGTATCAGAAACTGTTCTATTCCAGTGGCTACCAAGAGAGTCCTGGAGATGCTTTTGATGATAAATCTTGCCAAAAACCTCAGATTCTACAGTTATTTTGTAGAAAATCTTGAGAGCTGTTTCTAGGTGGTTACTGAATTTCCGATCACAGAGGAATTATCATTGCCTTGAACAATTATTAACAGCTGCAGTCAGAACTTATTTTCTTTCTTCAACCAATGCTATTTCAGACACTTAAACCCCTTCATACTTCTGCTGCATTCCTCAAGTTCACACTCTAATGTGCTATAACATCTGCTTTGGAAACGTGTGAAGATAACCCATATGAAAGCACTCATAGTAGAAAATTTTAAAGGAGGGCTATTTTAAAAATAGTCCAGATAGGGAATAATGAGTAAGTTGTTGTTTAAGTTCACCTACAGCTGAGAGGTTCCCTGGCTTCAAAGTCAAACATCTTACCTGAAAGGGGGAGGATATTTATACCTGCCTTCCAGCTCCTGTTACTTACACACTCACAAATATTGAGGATGGGTTTTTCTCATAACTGGTACAGTTGATTCAGCCTCTCCTGGATACAATCACACTTGCAGGAATGGATAACAGACTCCATGCTTCCCAGTTGTGTGACAGATGGGGTTAGCAAGCATAGGGATGCTTCACAAGAGAACAGAGAGTATGGTGAGAAAGAGAAGGGTAGAAACAAATCAGTCCTAACTTAGTTTGGTAATAGACTGTGCACCAAAAATCCTGGGGAGGCTGGTGGAATATTGGGTTTGGACTGGTATGAGGAAACTGGGACAGTAAATTTCTGTGCCTGACTGACAAATATCTTTGTTCTCAAATCATAGATTCTCAAATTTTGCCATACAAAAAGTCAATGAAGACTTGGTTTTCCCTATGATTACATATTGAACTTCAGCATTTTGCACTCAAATGTGATGGTGAATGAGTAATTTCAAAGGAAAGACACAGACAGAAGAAAATCTCTTTGATGAGTCAGTCAACACAGTGCCTCAAGTGTCAAATTATAAAAAATGTGACATTTCAGACAATGCTGCAAAACTTCTTTCCTTGTTTTTTAATTTCAAGATTACAAGCAAGTAGGAATCTACTTGCCCTTTCATTCAAAATTTACACAATTTTATGAGACAGTGAAAGAAACCCGATATAGGGTACCTCATTGCTGTATAAATGCATAAGGCACACAGTCTTTCCCATTCCAGCATTACCCCACTGAAAATACAGCTATTTAAAGTGAAGGTCTCCAGTTGTTTCGATCACCTTTTTTCAGAGGAAACCATATAAAAAAATTGAACAGATAATAATGTTTATGGGAGGTTTTCAAATTACAACATTACAGCAATTATAATATGCAGGTAGGACATGATCATTTGTTCTGACTAGGAGTTCTATACACCTAATGACTCTCACAATGTCTTTCTCTGCAAGAAGTCTATTCTTGGACGTACACATGAAGGATGGATTGATGAGCCTTCTCTATTTTGTAATAAACTGTCAAAACACTTGAAAATATTGTCTGTCAAAAACAAGGACAAAGCCATATTTTCTCCTTCTACCCAGTATACTACGTTAAATCTTGCAGAGTTGGAGTTCATTTCCCCACAGCAGACCTCATGGTGCTATGCTTTGCATTGGTAGCTACAAAGGTATTCACACCAGCAGTTTGGCTACTTCACTTCCTAAGATGGTAAAATGGCAAAAGCCTACTTACGATTCACAGATGGATCTTCATGTTTGCAGTGCAAAATCTGCTGAGTAAAATTTAGCCCCTTCATTTTCTAAGTCATTGGAGCCATCAACATTAAACACAAAATTCCAACAGCATCCCCAACTGGACTGTGAAGGTGCTTCATATAATGTTTCTATTGTCACAGTATGATGAGGAAACCACTGTGAATTATTATTACTCTTATATTACAATTAAGGAGTAATCAAAAAATGTATTATCTGCAATAATTTGAGGCTTTTTGAGGAGAAAGAATAGGCTTCTCTCCTTGTGTTTCCTTCAAAGATAAGTATTCTTTTGAATAATTTTACTTTAAAAGTTTAGTTTTATTGATTGCATGTAGAACAGTTGTGTTTGTCAGAATTATGCTCTATGGCTGATATTATCATAGAACTTAAAGGGCTAAATTTTGTTACACTGCTCAAGTGAAATACTTTTTTTTTAAGTTCCCGGTAAAGCTATTTATAAGAAAAAAATAGCTCATAACTATGAGTTCAGAAAAGGAAAACATTTAATGCAATTCAAAACCTAGATTACACATATATCTTTATTGGAAGAAAGTGCACAATCATATAAATTACCAGCAAAGGGAGAAGAGTTGTCAGTACTGTTGGTGATGCAACTGGGAATTCCATAAATTTGTTCAATGCTTGCAATTTTACCCTACAGGTAGTTCTTCCACATTGACGTATTCTGTACCAGAAGTAGCTGTGGTTTGATATATATTTGTATGATCAATCAATGCTCTCCACACAATTACCATACTAAACTTTGTTCTAGAAAATGGCTAGCAAAACCAGCATGTATGCACTTTTTTTCCAACATATATAGGAAGACTATTATGAACACCAACAAGAGAAAGTCATATTTCACAATGAAGATTATATTAGAAACCTGGATTTCACTCACATAAAATATTACTTTTCAGTGCAAAGGAAAATTTAGGGTATTTCAAAGAACATAATAACAATGTGGTAGTAATTCTAAAATACATGTTAAATGCCTTAAGTTATCATTACCCTTTGTATCTCTTGGCTTACACTCATCTGACCTTTATCCTTCTAGAACAAGCACCTAAAGGCAAAGACCAAGTCCACGTCTCTTGTGGCAGACCTTAAAGAAATTACTAAATTAATAATTAGATACAACCGAATACTAAATACCCCTTGAGGTATCTGGATGGTCTATAGTTTCACTGCCCAAGTCTACATTGATTCAGTGATCTCAGCATTTAAGTCCCATTAAAATATTAGCCTAAAGACAGTCAAAGGCTGCCACACATCAGTAGATAACTCCAGTTAAACTTCAGCAAGATTTGTTTCCTATCTGCCAAGATAACAAAGCAATAAAAAAGCCTCTTAAAATTAAGGCAAAAACACATCATTACCTACCAGAAAGATATTGGTTTATGGTCATTATTCCAACTTTCTTTCCAAAGTTAGCTAAAAAGTGTTCACAAACACAAGCAGTTCCACTGATAAAAACTCTAAGAGACCTGGTAGTATGCCATTCACAGGTGTTTTCTTTGTTGTTGAACCCATTCATGGCTCTTGTTTTTATCACTTTAAATCCTAAATATTCACAACAGGCACAACTGGCCTGTTCATTGGTGAACTTGTCAGTTCACAACTGTATTGAGTTACAGTCTTTAAAGACAAACCAGAAGTATCTCTACTACTGATATAGTGAACTAAAGAAACCTGTTAGGAAACTCCCAAGTTCTCTTCACCCTTTTGGGATGTCTTTTCTTTTTGCCCAGTCTTTTCATGGTATGACCATCTCACTACAAGACACAAGATGGTATGGCATCTCACTACAAGACACATTACACCTCTCTATGATTTTGAGAGAACAAGTTTTCATGTGCTTATTGGCATGGAAAAATTATTTCATGTCACAATCACAGTGGCAAATGACATGCCAAAACAAAGGACATTTGAGATGGAATCTTTTCCCTGGACGATTTTTCAATCATGCTGGTGGCTTCTCATCTTGCTGACGAATCCAATCATTACCCTCTCGCCTGTTCCTCCAGCTCCAAAAATTATATCCTTCTCTTACATATACAAAGACATTTTTACTCCCTCTCAAACTCTTATGTCTTATTGCCCTACAGTGACACGGGTCTATCCAGTTCCTAAAGCCTGAACAGCACAGCCACAAAATCCTAGTGAAAATGTGGTGCAGAATGCCAGCCCAGGAGAGGTAGTGACGAAGACTCTGTGGGCAGGAATTGAATGCCTCCCTTGGACAGCATTTTAATCCACAGAAACACATTCCCCTCACGTGACAAACTGTAAGGGCACAAGTGCCTTAGCCTCCTTGCTTCCAGTATCCAGCCCATGGTTTCTTTGTGAGTATTCATAGCAACACTACCAGTCTCTGTAAATTCAGACATCAAGAGAAACAAGCCAGAGGAGGGTACAGATTTGCAGACTACATAATCTCATACAGTATAAGGAATGGGGTGCTATTATGTACAAAAACAATAAATGCAGTTTTAGTAGGTATTCACAGGAATTTATGAGATTTATGACTAAAAGAGGAGAGAGCTTAAGCCTCTGAGAGTTGCTTAGGATGTTTTTCTCTCTGTCAAAATCACCTTGCTGACCAATCAGATTCTAAAACAACAGATGCAAAGGCAACCAAAACGTCAAGTTTATCTGGAAACAAACATCATGCTATGTACACTATTGCAGCTCAGCAACTGTCTTGTACATCCATGCAGCAAAAGCAGAGCCAACTCTGGGGGACATAAAAATCTGTTTTCCATAAGAACATAAGACCAAGCCTTGATCCATGATGTGTTGAATGTCTTTTGGGTCCCTCACTAGAAGAAATGCATTGAAATGTTGAAAGTGCAACAGAGGTGGTGAAGGATCTGGAGCACAAGTTTTACGAGGACCAGTTGGGGGAATTGTAGGGTGTTCATTCTGAAGAAAAGGAGATTCAGATGTGACCTTACCCCTCTCCACAACTGTCTGAAAGGAGGTCATATCGACATGGGGGTCATTCTCTTCTCCTCAGTCACAAGTGATGGGGTGAGAGAAAACAGCCTCAAGTTGCACCAGGGATGACTAGATTAGAAAAATTTCTTCTCAGAAAGGATTGGCAAGCATCTGATGCTCAAAGAACAGCAAGGGAGAAAAGCGTTTTTCCTGGAGTCCATCTGGTTTCTAGATGTCTAAAAAGGCTTAAAATGCAAAAGAGGAAAAGGCAATCCTTTTCTTACAGTAATGGGAGCTAGAGAACATGCTGAACTCTTTTGACACAAGAAAGCGTCTGTGACCTCCACCAAAGTAGTCACTTCGGATTTGGAGTTCTTCCTCATGCAACATCTTACCATTTCTAGGTCTCTCATATCTATAGTGCTTAGAAAACAAAGCAGCACCTTATAAAATAAGAATCCAAGCATTTGGAAGACAGGTGGATCTTGACCAAAACCCCACATGAAAGGACACATAAGAACTGCAGAAGTTCTGATGTAATCAAATACATTGCTAGGCTCTACAGAAGCAGGAGAAATTTGAACTATTAATAAATCAGTAGGAAAACTGGGGATGTAGCAGAGGATGCATATAAATTTCTGTCTATTATTAAGTAAAAGAACTACCAATAATTTTTACATTTACACTTCAATGGCTGAGATTCTAGTACTGGTCCACAGGCACCTCTTACCTTCCAGCCTTATCCTAGGTTTCCTAGACATTAATAGGTAAGTCACTGCCACTCAAAAGCAAGAGCAAATACAAAATAGAAGTTTAAAATAATTTATGTTTGATTTATTATTACCTTTAAAGACATTACTTGACATAGGTTACTATATCAATTGTGTACACCATCAACTGCCAGGGTTTGATCCCAGCTCAACAAAAAAATCACTTTTGAGATTATAACAAAGGGACTTAGCTTACTACAATCAGAATCAGTGAAAGTTTTGCTATCAAAGCTGTTAGATGCATTTATAATTATACACTAGTAACACTGTATTCACCATCATATAAGGGATTCTTTCAGTAGGGAGAGCTTCCTGCTTTCCAAATCGTAAGACTAAAAATTCAGTATACATCTGCCCAAGAAGAGACAGTGTTTAGAGAATAAATGCAACTGAATATTAGGATGTTTTGTCTTTTGCTATGAAAACAAAACAGAATCAATGAGACAAAAGGCAGCCTAAATAAAAGTCATTCCTCATATGACATTATGTCTACTGAGTGGTGTCAAAACGTAGAGCCTTTCTACAGAGTATTTTTTTATCTACTCTATGTACTTCTGTAGCAGACTTACATAGCTAAAGAGAGAGAACCAGTTTATTTTACAGAGATCTCTCAGTACACTAGAAAGAGTATTTCGCCACGGCTTTAGTCCCTAGAAGCTAATAGACACATGCCTCTCAGGCATATGCATGCTGCCAACTTTCTCCTTACACCTGCCCAAAAAAAAGATAATTACTTTTCAGGCAGAGAGACAGACAGATTGTACAGCATTTCCTAAAGGCCCTTAAAGGACTTCTGATTTACAGGACGATGTTATCAATCCAAGGGTAAAGCAGAATCCACAGTTCATGTATCTTTCCCACTTTTTATCTAGCTGAAGCAGCAGATGCTGTCCCTACTTTCTCCAGCAGACACACTTTTTCTTGGAAGACAAGAAGAGAAAAAGGGCAACTTTTTGCAGAGTGGATAAATACACACCTTTTAAGCACAGTAAAGCTTTAGCTAATTAGAGAGTTCTAAAGAACACAGCTGCTTGTTTACAATTATAATGCTTTAAGATCGTTAAAAACCAAGTCCTTTTGGTGCAGACCAGCATCTTCTTTTCAGTTGCAAAAAGTAAGAAACATACAGTAGAAAAAATTAAACTGATCTATAGCCATCTATAAATAGATCTACTCTGTCTGTAAAATTATTTTTGAGGTATTTAGATCCCTCCTTGAAAACAAAGTAATTGTCTTTCAATCCCCAAACATGATTCATTTTGGAAAGAGAGCACCAGAAAATATCAGCTGAAACCCATGTTGACCAAGAGCATTAACTTCAGATATTAGAAATGTTAATGCCTTTGGGAACTTTGCTAAAGTTAGTGCTTCCAGGTGCACAGATCTTCTCATGGCCCTTTTTCACAGTTTCCTCTTCCATTAAAAATAAGTATTTCTATACCACTGTGACTACACATGGAGGTTTATAAAACACGCCAGTATACAGGCCATACTCAAAAGACCTAAGATTTATCAGAACAAAACTGAGCACAGGATTACAGCTTCTTCTTTCTGTATTACAGGTGTTGGACCACAGTAAATACATGCATTCACACAGACTAAAAAAGTGAAATTGGAAAAAAGCAGCAGCTTATCATATTGCTTTTTCTGTTTCCATACCATCCCCCCACAAAACCACGAAGACTGTCCAATGCATAGAACAGACCTAAAGCCAGTCTTGGAAGCAAACACAGGACTGGACCATCATCTCTACAAGAGGGAAGCACAATTTACCAGCTCACATGCATACTACTCTTTCTTTCCATAATAACAGTTTCTCAATACAAGGATTTACCGCAAGAAGCTCCTGGTTCACTGGCAATTTCTGGCTTCTGCAGCAGTAGTTTGCAGCACTGGACTGTGTTAAAACCTGCAGTGCCTGCATTTAAACTGGCCTAGCTTCTGCTTAAAGATGAGACATTACAGTTACCCCAGGATTTTGTGTCTCTAAGACATGTTTTACATTTTCTAGCTGGTTATGGTTATCTTTCAGTTGCAGATTGCAACTCTTCAAGTTCACTGGAAAGGTCTAAAAGCAAGTGAATCAATGGAAAGCCTGCAACTCACTGCAAACAGTGAAATGAATAGACAAAGCATGTAAAGACCAAACTCAGAAGAACGACTTTGCTAGATAGTTTAGGTACTAGAGATAATTTAATGCCGGGGACAAGAAGATCTGGGAATTTTACAAAAATATGCAGTTGACTGTTTAACTTCCTTCATTTAAGGGAGGAAAAGCTAATCTTGAACAAATGTAAGAGGTTTCAGGACCTTGCCTAAAGCTGCTTCAACAGTCTGATTACTGCACTTAAATGCATGCAAAGCCTCACTTAATTGTTGCTTCAGTATGTTACAATTCTTGAATGCAAAAGTCTGTGTGTTCAGAAGTGATGCTATGCCAATTCACAGCCTTTGTTTCTTAACCTCTCCCAAAGTCAAAATACAAGTCAGTTAGGTGGGTGGTAAAATACCTCTAATAAACAATTAACTGCCCCAAACTTTTAAAACCTGACACTTTGTAGTTTAATTTGATGCTCTTAGGGTTCTTTATTATATCTTTATATATATATATATAGTTACTCATGACTTTACTGGCCTCTAACTTATCCCTTCCAGATTTTTACTTTCTTCATGCACAGAAGCAACTCTATGCCTTTGCTCATCATTGATGATTTTATTTTTGAGTTGTTGTTCAAATGTTCCCTTTTGTTTTAACTGCAGTTTTCATGATATGAAATCATAATGAAATTACATATTGACATGGTGGGTTTTTGTGGTACTCTCAACTAAAAAGTAGAGAATAAATTATCTATTTTATTTTTTTAAAACACTTAAACAACACACAGAGATAGATAATATAAATTTAGGAGAAAAATAATCACTTATAAGGAAAAGAGATCTACAGTATGTCTGAAGAGTCATTACATTCTGAAGGACAAAATGTCTTATTCAACCTTATAGGCTAGATTTGCAAGTAGAATTTAGGCATTGTAATATCCAGCTTGTAGATGGCTGGTGCCCAGTTTCTTTTATGTTCCTTTTATGTCGCATATAGGTAGAATTTACGGCCTAAAAAATTATCTTTATTGAAATCAATATATTGATTCAACCTGGTCCTTAAATGTGATGGAAGTGCCAGGAAAGGAATGAGATTCTAATCCCACTCTGCAGAAATTTTAAAGGGTTAAGCATAGTCCAGAGAGCGGTATTGTGCTCTGTTTGGGATTAATGGCTGCAAATCCATGTCTATGACAAGTTGTATGGTCTCTTTCCTCTCTCAGGAATTCACTAATCCAAAATGTTGTGGATAACTGAAGCATATTAAAATCCAAAAAGAAATTGCACAAATACATTGGGAGAAAAGTTTAAGTAGGGGCAAAAAGCCCAAATTCACACTTCTTCTGGGCCAGAAAATCTATGCTGGAAAAATATTTTTTTTTATCTTTTAAAATATATTAAATCACCACATTTCTCCTTGCCTTTCTTAATGTTTGCATTGCATTGACCACTTTCAGGAGCACAGCACACTGAACAACAGACTATTCCAGTACTTGAAACTATAAATGTATCCTGAAAAGTTTTATGGTCTTCTTGGCCAAAGAAATGGCACTAGAAAAGAAAAATCCCAAGGAAGATGGGGAAAAAAATGACCTTACACACTTGGTCCTTAGATGTGTTCAGGATACCTAGGCAATTTGTTTAGAAAATTTAATGATTGCAGTTTTCAAAACAATTGGGCAGGATTGTCACATAGTAGATACTCTGTATTGGTTTCAGATTGGGGTAGAGTTAAATTTCTTCACAATGACTGGTATGGGACAGTTTTGGATTTGTGCTGAACACAGGATTGATAATACAGAGATTAATTTGTTACTGCTGAGCAGGGCTTACACAGAGCCAAGGCCTGTTTTATTTTTCACACTGCCATGATGGTGAGGACATTAAGGGTGCATGGGAAGTTGAAAGGAGACACAGCCAGGACAGGTGACCCCAACTGACCAAAGGAATATTCCAGACCACATGGTATTATCATGCTCAATACATAAAGTAGGGGCAAGACAAAAAAGTGGGGGATATTTGGAGCTTACCTTCCCAAATAAGCCTTACTTGTAATGGGACCCTGCTCTCCCAGAGATGGCTGAACACCTGCTAGCCCACAGGAAGCACTGAATGAATTCCTTGGTTTGCCTTGCTTGATTGCACAACTTTTGTTAAACTGTCTTTATCTCAACCCATGAGTTTTCTAGATTTTACACATCTGATTCTGTCTCCCATCCCACAGGTGGGGAAGTGAGCAAGTGGTTCATGGTACTTGGTTCGTTATGGTTAAACCACGACATAATCTGAAGAGCTGCCAAAATATTCAAAGAAAACATTTATAGGAATGAAACCAGAAAAATATCCTTAAAATCTCAAAGGGTCTATCTGAAAATAAAGCAAGCAAAAGTCTGGTTCACATTTAAGTCAGACATTTTAGAACACTAAGGTCAAGTTGGTTTTATCCACATTTTTTTCATAAAAATAATGAGTCATGTACATGTACGAATCTGGACTTGTGAAAAGTCTTTTCAGAAAAACAGGCACAATATAGAGATCAGAAAAGGGTTTTTTTCCTGGTCTTTTCTGTTCTGTGTTTGATAGGGATCTTGAATTCACACTAATCTGTTTTAACACCCGCAGCAGTTGCTTTATTAGCTAGCTAAAAGCATTGAGCTATTGAGCCTCCCACTTGAAGCGTCCTCCAGTGCAATTCGCTGGCTGCAGACTAATTAGTATGTATGCCAGCACATCAGCAGCATGGATGAGGAGGGCACACTGACCTAAGTTGCAAGCCAGCTTCACCATACAGACGTGTCCAGAGAAACAAAGCTCAGATCTCCTACCCCTCATAAAATCAACACCCTTTTGTCTCTGCCAGCAAATGGCCTGCCTAATCTGTAAGGCAGAAAGAACAGGTAACAAGCATCTTATTCTCCCTCATTTTGCATTTCTGACAGCACACAGGAGTCAGTAATCACACAATTCATTAGTGAGCCAGAACTAGCTCAACAGAAAACAGGCAGATCCACTGCAGTTCTCTTCTTGCCAAATTCCCTCTGAGGGAAAGGCAAACCTCTTAATATATTCCCTTTCTCCTATTGAATCTGGTCCCCAAAGGAGTTGTGGAGCTTTGGGTTGAATTTATATCCTCTTAGATAAATTATAATGAATATTATGCAGTACTAGGAACAACTTTCAGAGTTGTATAAATTACTGTGACTTTTACAGTCTTATTTTTTATAGTTCAATGTCAAGACTAGTAACAATATAGTATATCACTAGAAATAGAAAAACTGTAATTTGCTGGCGACTATTTCTTTACAAATACTGCTATGGTGCACAGGAAAGTACTATTAGCTCCATCACAGGCTGCATTGCTTCACCTACATGTGACAAAACTAGTGTATTTCCCTCTCTTTACAAATGCATATAAGATGTATCCATCATCAGTTCTGAAAACAAAATATTAAAAAAGGACCTTTGTCTGTTTACTTTTATCATTGTATTTGAAAGACATCAGGATGTCATTTCAAGTGGCCAGATGCTAGTTCTCAGAAGTCAGAGAATCATTTACTCACTTGAACCTTTGCTTTGTTTACCTTGTCCACACAAAAATACTTCTCTAAAAGTCACATTTTTCCACTGGTGTGGAGGCACCAGTGCAGATCAGATTATCTTTGCAAGGATGTCCAGAAGCCAGAAAGAAGATTACGTCTTCCTCACACTTACCTAGCAAGAAAGTACAGCAAGCACAATATCTATTCTTCTTCCTCCTTTCTAGCCCCTAAAAATTTTGGGTTCTCTATTTCTCTCCATCTTTAGCCAATAAGGACAAGTATGAAAGACATCATGCTCACTTCAAACAGCTGAAGGTACAAGAGCTAAGCTTGTTCCATGTGTCAAATGAAAATTGGAATTTTGCTTTTATGTAATATGGTTTAAAAAAGGCTTGTAGTCCTTCAGAAATCAGCTCAAAGGAGCCACAAAAAAATTAAGAATCTAGTTTGATTTAGCACATTTCTTTCCTTTTGAATATTAGCTTTATTACTGCAGCTGGCAACTGAGACACTTTTCATTTATATGTGGTTTGACCCCATCTTGCATCAGGCAAACTAGTGATCTAGAACAAATTCTGACAGGCAAGACATAACCTCAAGATGTAAAGTATATTACATTATTGCTCCCTGAGGCAAAAAAGGAAAAAAGGCTAAGTGACACATTCTTTCACACTGCCAAATGAAAGCAAAAATGTTCACAATGATTGAACTAACCAAAGAAATCTGCATTTCAGATCCACTCAGAAGTTCCTACACATCTTTGGAAGATAAAATTATCTTTTTCTTTTTTAAGTATAAGGGTTTCTGAGGTAAAATTACTCCGACATTTAAAACCTCAATCCAGAAATTTGTTTCATTTTAAGCGCAGTTTACCCCGACTTAGGAAATACATTTAGCTGGATCAGGACCTGCACATGGATGCCACAGTCAGTTCTAATCAATGGAAAGCAGAGTTCACGTTTTTCCAGATCTCTGAAGGAAAAAAAAGTCAATGAAGATACTTTCCTCTTAAATAAGGAAAGTAAGAACAGATGGGGCTTAAGAAAATAACCAAAGCTATTTCAATGAAGAAAGTCATGTAAATACATTAGAGAATTATCCAGATGCAGTCCCTACAACTGACCTTGCATTGAAATATTTTACAAGGGATTAAGAATTCAATCTAACTTGACACTAGCGCTACTTTACCAGTCATCATCTAGTCAAATAGTGACTGATTCTCTAGGAAGCAATCAGGTATTCATTATGGCAATGTGTACAGACAGACAGATACAATTGCCCTCTTGCATTGCACATTACAAAGAGAGATAGGCCTCGCTAACATGGAGTTAAGTCCTAACCACTGTGGATGAAGGTGGTGCTCAAAAACAATGGTGCAAATTACTCAAAATCCCATAGAAAACAAAAGGAGATTATTAGGTTAATTCTAGTTTATCCAGCCATATGCCCTGATCCATCAGACTACAGTGCTCTCTCCCAACTCTTCTCAGACTAAAGTTTTCACTTTCTTCTGAAAAAAAAACAAGGAACCAGGACGTTGATGCAATTCTTCCCCCTTCCCTTCTGCCGTCATCCAAAAAATAATTCACTTAATGACAGATAAAGCAACAATGAATATACAAAATAAAAAGTGAGTCTGAAAGGAACCCACAGCCTATGAGTAGCCCAGCTATTCATAGTGTACCTGGCATTATGAAAACATTATAGAGTCAAAACAAGTTTTTCCAAGTGCTGTACAAATGTACTTGGACAAACTCATGGAAACTTTATGGGCTTTAACAATACCAAGTGCAAGGTGACACACAGGCTGGGGCAGAGATGCCCTGGGGAGAAGAACCTGGGGGCTGGATATGACCCAGCCATGGGCACTCCCAGCCCAGAAAGCCAAACGTGTCCTGGGCTGCATCCAAAGCAGTGTGGGCAGCAGGGGAGGGAGGGGATTCTGCCCCTCTGCTCTGCTCTGGTGAGAGCCCACCTGGAACTCTGCATCAGCTCTGGGGTCCCAGCACAGGAAGTATATGAACATGTTGGAGTCCAGAGGAGACCACCAAGTTGATCAAAGGGATGAATCACCTTTCCCATGAGGACAGGCTGAGAGAACTGGGATTGTTCAGTCTTTTAAAAAAAAAAAAAAAGCTTCAGGATGACCTAATTGCAACCTTCCAGCACCTGAAGGGAACCACAAGAAAGATGGGGAGACTTTTTATAAGAGCATGCAGTGAAAGGACAAGGGGCAATGGTTTCTAACTGAAAGAAAGCAGGTTTAGATTACATACTAGCAAAAAATTATTTACTGTCAGGGTGATGAGGAGGCACTGGAGCAAGATGCACAGAGAATCCATGGATGTCCCATCCCTATAAGTGTTCAAGGCCAGGCTGGATGGAGCTCTGTGTTCCATTCAGCAACCTTGTTCAGTGAAAGGCATTCTTGTCCATGGCTGGGTAGTTGGAACCATATGATCTTTAATGTTCCTTCCAACCCAACCCATTTCATGATTCTATGAAATATTTTCATGAACCACTAGAGAATAGCCGAAAAATACGCTATTATTTGTCATCTTGACATTGCTTTGCCAATAACATATTGCCTATTGTGTCTAATGCTCCCATCTTACTCCAGTATCTGTAGTTTTTACAGAAACAGGAAATTACACAGACTTCTATCATGTATGATATATTGTCTATACCTCAGGCAAAGAGCTATGGTGCATTTTAAATCCTGGAAGCTCCCCTCCTGGCCCACCTTCTAACCCTCTCTTCTGCACTGGCTCTGTGTGGTGAAGATGTTGCAGGAAGCAAGCAGGGTAAAAAACATATATTTTAGTGGTGGCAGTAGAAAAATATTTTACCCCATTCAACTCCTGGTTTATTGTGCAATGGAAACAATGTAGAAAAAGGACAAGAAGGTACAAAGAGGGGCAGGTAAAATTTGTGACAATTCGGATGGGCAACTTGCTGTGGACTTGTACTCTCAGCTATACCACCACAACTGAGGTAGCTAGCACATGACATGGAGTACATAAACTGTTTATTTTGGCCAAAATCAAATATCATAGCTGTACTTCTGGAGTCTGTGCTTTTCACAATAAGCACAGAAGATCTGAGTCAAGTTTAGAAGGCCCATCTCAGTGCCAAGCTCATTAGAGTTTTTTTTACAGAAAATTAAAACATTAAAAAAAAAAACCAAACCAACAAACAAACAAACACAACCCCCAAGTATCCCTTACTTTCTTCTGCATGATTTTCCTGCTATAAAAACTTCTCAGTGCTACTCCAGGCACTAAGATACACACTGAGAAAATCAGTGAAATACGGCCATGGCAGATCCGTAGAAAAATGAGGGTTAATGTAACACAAACTGTGATGTCTAGGAAATTACCTGTAAGAAACACATATAACTGTAAGATTTGAAATCAGGAAGCAAATAAAATGCTTACAACTGCAGTATTACAAAGTGAATTCTCAAGTATGTCTCATCGTCTCCCAAATCTCGTCTAATTCCCTATTACATGGAGATACCCAACATCTTTTAGAAGATTTGACTGGGACAGTGGTTTAGCTCTCTGTAAAATACTTGTCTTCAGGAACATTTAAAACACAAGCAGCAGTTTCATTGTCATCAGTGGTATGACAAGAATCTGTGAGTAAGGCTGGGGTAAAAGCGTTTTTGGCCTCCACTAATGAAAACAAAGCACAGGAAGTCCTATTACTCTACTACTCCTTAAAAGTCACCATGCCATTTCCTATGTTGGAACACTATGTCAAAGTAAGCATGAACATCAGTTCTTGCCTGAGTTCCTAAGATTTCTGACTGATATTTCTCAAAAATGGGTCATACCCCTAAATTTTACAGGAGGACCACAGAGCCATGTTAGGTTCACTGAAAAAATGTGAAAGAGTAATACAAAGAGTGACTCATAAGGTGACCGTGTTCTGAGTGAGTATTCCTTTTTCTCTCTGAGAAGGTGCTGTTGGATATTACAGATGCACCTTAAAATCTCATCGCTTTGAGTAGGACCAGGTTAATGTTACAAAGAATCACCCCTCAACACAATTATCCAACATCTTCTTACTTTCTTTTGCATAATTCTCTTTCTAAAATAACTAATTTAAATCTTGTTTTAACTGGATACCATGCAACATCTTGTGAAACACCAGATTTTCCTAAGTTGAAAAGAGTGGGGCAGTTTTTTTAAAAAAAAATCTATATAATTAATAAAAAATCTAAGCTCACATTCAAAATTCAGATTATGCGTGAGTATAGAAGACACATTCAAATCTTAATAAGATAATCTATTATTTATGCTCATTTTAGAGTTTCCATTTTAAGAGGATTTCAAGTGATTTTAAATGTGTCATTGTATGTTAGACATGGTGTAAAAAATATCAGCAACAAAAAGGAACTAGTTACTTCTGAGTTTGTTCTCCTGATTGCAAGCAAAAGGACTGTCTTCACAGAAGTAAAATACGGGTATGAAAAATATTATCAAACACTAGTTTTCATAGTAAGAATAATGCACTGAAAGGATGATCTGACAGTTCTGATAGGAGAGTCATGGTAACATTCACAATATGCTTATATAACCAAATTATTTATTAATTGGGTTATCTATCCATCTAGCTATCCTAACCACTTATTCCCATTTTACAAACATTCAGTTTAAAAGCACAAACTAACTCAGGCGACAGTTACCTCTTGTTTGTAAGGGATGCAAAATTTTCCACAGAGAAAAACCAGGATGTGAGTTGAAATTACCTTGTGTCAGTGGAGGCTGACTGTTTCTGACGTTGTGTAAACAACACACGCCTTACAAAGGGAAATAGTTCAGAGCCAACAAAACAATCATCAGATTATCAAACCTATTTAACACAATAAACCAATAAACACAGTTCTTGCAATTATGCACTGGAAGCCAGGTGGATTGCTTCAGCAGCTTAACAGAAGGAAACAACACCAAAAAAACCTTTGCAGAAGTCTGATGTATATTGCTCACAGAATTGGATCACAAAAACAAGGCAGTTCACTAGAGTAGGTTCAGTACAAACAAATAACCATTGTTCAGGGAGCCCTCAAAGCATTAAGTCAGAGGGATGTGACCAGCTTTTGTCTAAGTGAATTTCAGTCTCAGGATGGTAGAAGTGTAGCTGAAATACTGATAAACAAATGTTACTCTCATTCCCATAACACTAAAGCTCATTTAATTATTTTGTTTATTTCCACCTTGAGATTGCACTATGTATGAGCAATCAGGAATTAGGTCTGCTTCCTGTGTATTAATTAATTTTCAGGAAATACTATGAACAAATTTTCATATCAGAACCATACAGTAAACCTTAGCTTTAATGTTTTATTCATCACATTTGCCTAGTGCTTTCACTTGTGTCTGAAGAAAAGCAACTGTCATGGTCTATCGTACGGATAGAAAGAATATTTCCCTCAATTCAACTCTTTCATTTCTGCCAGCATAAAAGGGGAATAAATTTCTTCCCCAGATTAGAAAATGCTGCTGCCATTAGTCTTACTGGAATATCTCAGTCAACATCTCTTTTCTTACCATCACTGGACTACATTTACAGAAATGTGGTTTTTGCTGTCAAAACAATGATAACACAGGCAGATACAGGGTGACCTTAGAAAGAGAGCAAGATGGTCCTCTATGACATGACATAGAATCTTCCAAAATGTAACCAAACACACTGAGAAAGGATGTTAAAATTACTTGAGAGCACTTTGCAACCTTCAGATCCTCTGCTATACACCAGGGTAATCCTTCCACAAATCAGACAATCCTTGTTCTAAGATTCAGAGCAGTACCATCAAGCTGCTCAAACTGCTGTGTTTTAGATCAGAGCCTGCACATGACATATGTTCCCAACTCCCAGCCTCACTGCTGGCTCATCCTAAATATTGCTAGATGGGGTGCCCACATAAACTACCTTATGAGGACATTTGTCAGTCTGACACAGGCTCTGCATGCTGTCCTGAGTGTTCCAATCACTACCTTCATGCCCAGTGGAATTTACTCTTTCTTTCCCTACTTTTTTTAGTGACTATATCCCCAACAACAATTCACCTCTGTCAAACAGACTGGTAAATTTTATCACTGACACTAAATTGTCAGTGGTGGTAGAGAGCTTGAGAATTGAAGCACTGGACATTCCTTCTAATGTTCAGGTGTATTGGGAAACAGTGTAGGGAAGCCTACACTAATATATTTTTTACATAGAGCTAACCAAAATCTTTCTGGTCAGCATTTTTAAAATAGCCCCAAGTAATTCCAGTTATATAAAAAGAAATTAACACTAAAGAAAGTAATATTACCATACACACCTAGAGTTCATAGTAATACCTGATACTTTGGTGGATACATTAATGCTCACAATAAAGCAGCATAAGAATAAAGAGAAAATAACCCATAGCTTCCATGTGTTTTTAAGAGTCCTATTTACAAGAGCTATCTGTTCTTTTCTGGAAAAAGCAGAAATAGTTGTAATAGGCAAAAAGCCGTAACCTTGCAAATAATCTTGTTATTGCAAGTCTCTAACTTGCACTTAGAAGACAATCATCTTATTAAGCTAATTCTGCCTCCTTTCTGTTCTCATTTCCCTGTGAGGATCTAGTGTTATTTGGGTGTTGGTTATTTTCATTTATTAGCAGAGCTATATTCTGAATATCTTACAAAGAACTTTTCTAAGCTCAAATCACTTTTCTACCTGTAAGTGCCCCTTTTTTTGTGACACTTTTACAGATGTAGCCTCATAAAAACTGGCAATAGTACATGAAGAAAGAATGAAGACTATTTTACCACAGGAGCACTCTGGTGTATCCAAATAGAAAACTCACGCATCAGCTAAGAGCTAGATACTAAAATTACCTCAAACAAGGATAAGAAAAAGTATTTTATATATTAATAAAGGCTGCCTAGTGAAAAAGTGAATCCTGAAATTATCAGTTAGTGATAAAAGTTTATCAGAATATTCCACTTTAAAATAATTTTTATCAGCCTATAGGAAATACTTTCCTGTAAGGGAGTAAAGCTCAGTACAATCCAAGTTCCTTGACTCAGAGCACATCTAAAAGAATGGCAAGCAGTGGTAGAAGTCTGGGGAAAGAAAAGAAGTCTGATGTCTGTAAGTTTTAGGAACTCTTGGAACCACTAGAGCTCAAAGTCAGGACTTTTCAAAAATGACACAGAAATGAGCAACAACATGGAAACTTACACATTCCAGAAAGACAGAAAATAGATCTGTGGCTTTCTGACTTTTTTTTTTTTTTTTTTTTACGGGAGAGAAGCCAGAACTTTAAGCAATCCTTCTTCAGGTCAGCATACAGCGGCACTGCCTCTTATGACTCCCGTCCTTCCTGGATTGCCAGGCATCTCAAAGCTGCATTGTATTTTCCTAGGGATTCAGCACCTTTATAATGCTTTGAGAAGTCCTAGAAAAATTAAAAGTGACTGTTCCAAAATTAATTTTCTACTTTCCACCTCTCATCCATATCTCTTCTCTGTGAAAACGTAAAAACAAACTGAGCTGCAGCTGAACAATAACGTCTCTATTAGAGTGGTCAAAAGCACCAAAGCTAAGCCAGTGTATTGTTCGGGTTTGGGTTTTTTTTCCCCGACAACTTGCATTTAGTCAATCTAAAGCAGAAATCAAAGGAAGAAAATACAAACATTTTGTATTTACAGCAAGCATATTATTAAAAATGTGCTCCTTAGTCGCATTCACAGACAGTTCTTCTAATAAATTGACTTCTTTCTAGTACTATTACAAAGCTGAGGAAACCTGAGTTGACCCTGCTCCAGCTGAGGTAATCACAATCCAGACATACTGAGCAATACGGTGGGAATATGACTCCATTTACATTTTTGCTAATTCTCACTCGTGCTTGATTCTGTCATGTTGACTTTCTGCAGATATTATTAATTCAAGGATTAAACTCTGCTCCCATAAATGCTCATAGAAAGCTGATCTTTGCTGTATGGGTGATAAAATCAAGCAAGCATCCAACCTAGCCTGTGAAAAAATAATCTACTGAAGCCCAGTCATATTCCAATATGACTTGCATATTCCAATGAGAAAAAGCAAGTACAATCTTGTACTTTTTCAGATTGGCGATCACAAGATACAGGTAGGAAACTGAGGTGCTCCCAGCAAGTAACACAAAATCATAGTCTAGGTTGCATTAGAAGGGATATTAATATTTCATTTAGTCCAACTCCCATGCTCAAGCCAAGGACATCTTTCACCAGATTAAGCCACTCAAAGCCTCATCCAACCCGATCTTAAAGACTTCTAGGGACATCTACTTCTCTGGGCAACATGTTTCTTACCAGCCTTACCACACAAAATGTCTTCTGTGTATCCAATCTAAATCTACCCTCTTTCAATTTCAGAAAGTCTTTCTCTGTCTTTCTGCTAACTCATCTCCTTCATATATTGAAAAATTCCTGTAAGTTCTCCCTGCAGCCTTCTCTTTTCTTGAGAGAAAAGGCAGAAACAGGCTGGAACAAGCTCAGCTCTCTCAGCTTTTCCTCACAGGAAAGATATGCCAGCCTGCTGATTCTTTTTGTGGCTGTCATCTGGACCCATGCCTTGCCTGTACTGGGGACTCCAGAGCTGGACACAGTACTGCAGGTGACATCCCACAAGAGCAGAAGGCAAGAATCACCCTCTGTATTTGCTGGCCATGCTCACTTTAATGCGGCCCAGGATACAATTAACTTTCTGCACTACAAGTGCAAATTGAGCCCTCTCACATAATTTTTCAGCTAACAATATGGCCAAGTCTTTCTCTGAGGGCTATCTTTAATCTAGTCACCTCCCAACAAATACTGATATTGGTCACAGCCCTAAACCAGATACAGGACCTTGCACTTGGCCTTCTTTCCACCTCAGTGCTATCTGCAAACTTGCTGAGTATGTTTTCACTCCCACTGTCTGTGTTGATATGAAGATTCTGAACAGTATTGGTCCCAATATGGACTCCTGTGGGACAGCATTCAGTATTTCTTTCTGTTGGGACACTGAGCTGGTGGACTAGCAATTGCATCTGCTAGTTCCCTCAGGACTCTAGGATGCATCTCATTCTACCCCATGTTTTTAGATTTTTAGATAGTCTTGAGCCTAATCTCTTATGGTAGATGGGACTTCATTCTTCTGGTTCCTCCCTTGACATGCAGGGACTTGACAGTAGCAGGAAGAAAACTATCAGTGAAAACTCTCAGGCAATACAGCTCTTGAACAACTCAGTGTCTCCATGTCAGTTGTCTCACTTACTAGGGGTGTGGGGAGAGGTGTCTTTTTCTAACATACTAATTAACGTGCTTGTGGAAGCCCTTAGTATTTCATACCCTTTGTAAAAGTTAGCTCCAGCTATCCCTTAGATTTCCTGATCCCAGGCATCTACCTGCCCTGGCGTGGGACTCCTCCAGGGATGCAGGTGGATCTCTCCATCTCCATGGAGCTGCTTCACCACTGTCTGCACCAGGCTCTGCAGGGGACTCTCATTTCTGGTGCCTGGAGTAGCTCTCCTTCACTGATCTTGTTGTCAGCAGGGCTCTTGATTCACTCACTCTGCTGTATAACAGGAATAACAATAACAGGAATAACAATAACAGGAATAAGGAAGTTATCATAGAGGTGTTACCATCACTTCTAATAGGCCCAGCCTGGCCAGTGGCACATGAATTTTGGAACTGCCTGGGATTGGCTCTGGAGAACACAAGGAAGCTTCTAGCAACTTCTCATAGAAGCCACCCCTGCAGGACCCCACAAACAGCCCCCACTACCAAAACATGGCATGCAAACCCAATATAAGGGCCAAAGTATACCTACCGGTTTTCACTACCTTTTTTCCCTTTATTTTTAGCAACAAAACCCTTCAAGCAATGTACTTCTTGAAGAAGTATTTCCAAAATATTTGGAATTACATATCAAGAGTCTTTAAAACAACTTACATCTTGAAAGTAGTGTTCTCAAAATTATTTTGAATTGGATATTAAGATTCAAGAAACATATACTTCTCTACTTCATGTTCACCTTTTCAGATCACTGGCAGCCTAAAGCCTGAAATGAGATAAATACTATGTCGAGGGTTACACCTGGTTTATGATTCCAAGAGTTAAGTCCAATGTTGCTGATTTCACTGTTTTAACAACCGCAATGTACAGACATGAACATATATGCAGCTACTAGGAAAAAACACAGAGAAAACAGATGTTTTTCTCGTAGACTGAGAGGATATTTACAGGTGAAAGCAGAGTAACTTGAAGTAAAAATCTTCTCATTAGTTTCCACTACTTAATACCACAGCTTTCTATTTCAGAATTCCAACACACTTTTTACTGCAGCTAACATAAAGACAGCACCACTGGATTATTTTTCCCCTTAATCTGGATTGATTTTTTCAGCACCACATATGCTCATTATGCTCTTGCAAACAAGAGCCTCTGACTAGAATAATTTTCAAGGACCTCATCTTGAGAGCTGTCTGGGTTAATTGAAGTGTTTTTCCATGACATATACAGGATTTGTTCCTGCTTTAAGTTTTTGAGGCATGCATTGCACCAGTTGCAGTTTAAGTGAAAACATATGCAAGGAGCTAGTGAATCAGATAAAAGAACCCCACTTACAAGGGAAAAAAATGTTACCAAAAAAAAAAAAAGGAAAAAAGAAAAACCCAAAAACAAACAGCAAAATGAAAGAACCAGTGAGATTAAGAATATCCTTGACAATACTTGGCACTGAGTCCCCATTTTGTATCTTAATGTTCTTTAAAACTAAAGTGCAACTCTTCACCTAAAGAGTGATTTAAAAAAAAAAACCAACCTGTTAAGTGTTTTCAGTCAAGGTTAAGTGACTACAGCATTATTCAGCTTTTATAGTATTGCGCATAAATCCAGAGTATTTCTGAAAAAAAATATTGCATTGTAAAGAGTGATTTAAAAAAAAAAACCAACCTGTTAAGTGTTTTCAGTCAAGGTTAAGTGACTACAACATTATTCAGCTTTTATAGTATTCCGCATAAATCCAGAGTATTTCTGAAAAAAATATAAGCTATTTTGAGTTATTACTCAGAGATTTTCCACCCTTTTCCACTAAAGGTTCCCATATAGTTCTAGAAATGCATTGATAAAAGGCAACAATCAAGTACTTGTCTGAATCATGAAAAAACAAAGGTGGGATTTCTGTTGTAAAGAATTATGCAACCACCTATGTTTTTTGTCCCTGAAGTGACTGCATAAGAGATGTGAAGAAAGCTTTTACACATGCCACCCATACGTTGTCTTTGTAGTAGTCGCATTGATAATTCTTGGAAAGGACTTTCCAGAAACATCAAGTTCATACAAACATGAGTGAATGCAATGAATTCTCAAAGGTAATCAATGCATGATGCACAAGGACACCAGCAAGACTTTTTTCCTAAACCAACACACTGCAGCTCTTAAGATTACATCTAGCTAATTAAAAGCTACAACTCTTTCGAAAATAAAAGGCCATCCAAAACAGGCTGCAGTGATGAATGCTGTTTTGCAAGCCAGAAACAGCGTGCATGGGAGAAGAAGCCGTTTAAAAGGCTGTACCACTCACCTTTAGCCACAACTTTAGGAAGCAGCATCCAGCCGCGCCGAGGGGAAGCCGAGCCGCCGGAGCCCGACCCGGCCGCGGTGCCGGGCTGCCCCCGCGTGGACACGCACGGACCGGCTCGGGAATTCCATCCGCCGCCCGAGGGCAGGATCCTGCCCCGGGAAACACGGCGTGCTGCTGCTGACAAAGGGACAAGGGCGCGCTACTGTGCTTAACTGTGTGTGGCACTTCGCGCCCGCTTACAAAGCCCACGCCATTTCAGTTAAAGAACACGCTCTGGAATCGGGATGTGTTCCATTGGACAACAGTATTTCTCGCTACTGCAATGATTTTTATATATTTTAGTATTTTTATGTGTCCTGGTGTAGCCAGGCAGGACATAGGAATTTTTATAAGTGCTCAGGAAGGGCTGGATGTGGACCCCACAGAAACCGGTGTAAATTACAAAGGCAAATGTCTGTTAAGAGCATTTTAAAAATACTTCAATAAAATACACATTAAAATTATACTTACTGCAATACTCAGTATATGGAACTGGAGTAATGTTCAGTAAGCAAGATTTATTTAATTTCAGCATACTATTATCATGTTATCTGTCTTGAGATCCACTTTCTTCCTTTCCATTACACTTCATAATTATTAAACTTTAGTCATAGTTGTTCTTACTCTGTTTTGTTCAGTTATTCATTGTTCCATTTACAATGTATAGAAGCTTTTAAAATTTATTCAAATTTTTAACCTCATTTTGTCATATTACTTTTGAAACACATCAGATGCAGTACATTTCTTAAGTTCTAGCAGACTAAGATAAACAACTAGTAAAAAATTTCCTTGTGAATGCCTAATTTAGAATTATTTTGTTTGAATCTATCTCAGTGTTTTTCAAATGGGACCTACAAAAAGTTCTGATCGCAGTGAGTCAAAAAATGTAGTGCTAGTCATCAACAATTTATTTTACTAAGGGAAAGAAAAGAGGAAGAATTTTAATGTCTGGCCACAAGTGCCTAGATTAGCCAATAAGCTGCTGCAGGTCACTACTTTCACGGCCATGAAGATGGTTTAAAACATTTGTGCCCACAAAATACTGTCATTTTTCAATTCCTCAATTCTCCTGTATTATAATTTCAAAAGACAGAAAAATCTAGTTGACATAGTATAAAATAATTTTTCCAGTTTGATTACATCACAGTACCAAGTAAACAAATTAACTTCATAAATCTTTGCAGCAAGATTCACCCTATTTGCAAGTATGTAACACGTACAACTTTGTTTTCACTTTGTCTTATGAAGATGCAAGAGGACTAAGATACAACCAGCAATCTGGGGATTGAAGCTTCAGACTCCAATACCTCCTACAGAACAGCTTTTCTTTTTTCCTGTAACCACTACTAGACAGTTTATTAATACAGTATCAAATTAATCTGCTTTTTCTGACTTCACATAGGAATTAACAGTGGCTGACTAACATCCCAAGATAGCTGCAATCCATGAGGTAATGCAAGGGGGGGTAGGGCCATATTATCCACGCTTCTTTTAAAATTTGTATCTTATGAAACAATAAACAATCATGCATCTTTCAATACAGAAAATCCAGTCTGTTCATAACTGCATAAGAGCTCTAATTCTCCTTTGTTCCATTTCTCTGGGTTCTCTTTTTTTTTTTTTCTGCTTGCAAAAAATGTGTTCCCCTTTCAGATTGTTTCCAGACATTGATTTATAATGAATTGTGGCTAACAATGAGCAGCTGAATATGGCATTGCTCCCTGCCTCAAGAAAGAAGTGTAAGACATGTCATAAATTCTATGAAAACATATAAAGTCTCATTGCATTCGTATTTCAAAATTACAGGATTTCAGATACAACCAACTCTTCTTTCTCACACATTTTATTTCAGTTCTTTAATTCTGACTGTGGGTTTTGCCTTACGGCTTAATTTCCATCACTTCATTTTGACTCTTTGTAGAGGATGTTTATGATGCTGCTAATGGAACCACAGAACAATGTTTGAAGGGACCTTTGGTGACTCTCTAGTCCACATTTCTGTTCAGATGAGAGCCAACTTTTGAGTCAGATAACATTGCTCAGTCTTGTCTAGTCAAGCTTTGAGCATCTCCAGACTCCACAGTTTCACTAAGCAATCTTCTCCAGCATTTAACCTTTCTCACTGCAAAATCTTTCCTAATATTCCTACTCAGAACTTCACCTGCTGCAACATCAACCCATTGATTCTTACCCTTTCCCTCTGCACCTCCAGAAGCCTGAGTTCTCTACAACCACCCATTAAAAAGCTGCAAAGATAAAGCCCCCTCTAAGATATTCCTTCTTCAAGACAAAAGAACACAATTTCTCAGATTCTCTTTGAGTATTGTGCACTTCAGCAACTGTCTCAGTGGGTCACCACTGAACTCTTTCTGTGTGAGACTCTGTGCTATGGAGACTCTTTCTGTGTCTGCATCTTTCTGTGCTATGGAGACCAAGCTGCTCTAAGCACTCCAGGCATTACCTTGAAAATGTAGTGTAAACCTTGAGGGGATTAATAAATTCCCTCAATTCAACCATTCCTAATGCTGCACATGGTTGGCTCAGCTGTTATGGCTAGAAAGGGCATCCTGCTAACTTTTGCTTTCAACTTTTTGTCCACCAGACTTCTAAGATCCTGCTTTGCAAGAAAGCTTTGCAGGCAGTCAATCCCCAGTGTCTCTGTATGAGACTCATCTCTTCTAAGTGCAGGGCTCAGCACCTTTGTTAAACTTCTGAAGGTCTCCATCAGTCTATTCTTACAACCTCTTGTGCCCTGAGTACAGTTCTGACCCTCATCTTATCAATCATTCCCATTTCCAATTTTATGTCACCCATGAATGTCCTGAGGGAGTACTCCATTCCATTTTCTAGGTGACTGATGAAGAGAGTAAATGTTAGAAATTCAAAAACCTGAAGAATTTCATTCCTAACCAGATACTATTTGAACCCCTACTCTTAGAACCCACAAGTCCAGACAGCTTTCCACGCACCTGGAATTCTACCAATCCAGTCATGTTTCTCCCCTTCAGATACAAAGAGCCTGTGTCACATATTTTGCTCTTTCCACACCCACACTATTAATCACTTCATCGTATACGGTAATCAGGTTGGCCAGGCACAATCTAAACAGACAACTCTGTGCTTGCGTCTCCTGATCACCTTTTCCTGATGGACCTAGAAATTATTTCCAGGAAGACTGGCTCGATAATTTTTCTGGAGACTTACTTCAATTAGGCTTGAAATTCCCCAAATCCATCTAATCTTTCTTCAGGCCAGCTGTGATATGTGCCTTCTTCTTGTCATAATGTAGCTCACTCAGGCATTGTAACTGCTTGAATGTCACAGAGAAAGGTTTCACAGCGACATTGACCAGTATCCTTAGCAGCATTGGGTGCACCTCACTCAGTCCCATGACCTTCTCTGTAAGTTTAGAATAAGAAGTCTTTAACTCAATCTTTCTTTATCGTGGCCCAAACCTGGCTCTATGTACGCAGGCATAAGAGACTTCACAGCAGACTTCACCAGTAAATAAAGAGCAACAGCCTTTTCTATTTCCTTCATCACTAGGTCTACAACCTCATCTTTTCAGCAGGTCTACATGTTCCTTAGACTGCTCTAGCTGCTTAGCCAGCTGTAACAGACCTTGCTGCCCTTCTCATCTACCACAAATTTCAGTTCCAGTTGAGTTTGTCTCTTCTACATCACTTGAGAAATCTTTCTTTCTTTCATGCAGCCTATCACCCCCCCTTCCATATACTCTGGTATATGAGTGCTTTTTGCACTTGAGTTCAGTCAGAGCTGCCCATTCAACCATGAGGACCCCCGACACATCTCCTCAGTCTGTGAATTTCAAAACATGCTGTTACTATGCCTAAAGGAGGCTACTCTTGACAATCAAAAAGCTGTCTTAGACCTTTCCACAGCTACTTCTCATAGGATCTCATCTACAAGCTCACTAAAGTTTAAGTCTGGTCTTCTAAAGATGGATCATTATTCTGATACATTTTCTCTTTTCCTGCAATAATACATGGGATAAACTCAGGAAACCACTTTCTTAACATACTGATCAAGCTGTAGTATGACTAAACATTAACAATCTAAACTAAAACCTCTTACAAAGGTAAATGTGCTGCCGTAAAGGTCATAAGGTCATAAAGATTTTTTATTTCTCTGCAATAAAAAGGACAGTCTTCTACTTATGCAGATAGTTTCTGTAACATGCATGGCTTCTCATTCAAGTCTGACGATAATGATACTAGAGATGACAGAGATGTGTAGCTCACCCATGTCCAAAAACCCCAGATGGAACACCACCACTGACACTGAAGTGCTTAAATGTTCGTGGAACCAGTTTGATCTGGTTATCTCCAGAAAAGTCTGTGTTCATCTATATTTTTTCAAAGAGGGAAAGTGTGATTACTGAATAAATTACAAAGTTACCATTGCCTCAGCAAGATCAGGACGCGTATCACACAGTCAAAACTTCTCATTCTTCCTTTAATTTAAAAGATGTCTGAAGGAAAATACTAATTATTTTAAAATGTCTACCCCTGCATCCTAAGTTTTGCACTTTAGGCAGTCACCATATTCTATCCCAAATGCCGTTACAGTGAGATAGAGGACGTGAGTTTCAAACACAGGAATATAATTCTACCCTCTTGTTGTTCCCATCTTCCTCTGCAAAGCATTAGCCTGATCCTCATGTTAGTGCCCAACACATCTCCTGGGACCAGAGTGACAGTGTTTTCCACATTTCTCCAAGCCAAGCTTCATTAAATATAAATATGCATTCTAACCACAGGATACAGTCACAATGTATCTTCTTTGGCCATGAAGCTGAAATTCCATTCTGTTTGTGCAGAAATAACAGAGGAAGGCCTGAGGCTAGTTTATGACTTAATGATAAGTGGAGTCTCCAGGGAGACCAAGATAAAATCAACAAGGTGCCTCAGAGCAGAAAGTGAACTGTACCATGACTCTCACTTAGTTCACATCTTCTGATTCAAAACTTGAATGTTTTCATGTCAGAGCTGGTAAAGCAAATGTATGTTTTCGCTCTACTGTGAATAAAACCAGTAGTTTTGTGGATGCTGTTGTCCTGCTAAATGACAGAAAACCCCACAATATACAGAAGCAAATTAGGTTTTTCTAACTACAAAAAAGGCGGTGATGAGCTGATTAATTCCTTAAAGCATAAACCAAACTGTTCTAACTAAACTAAGACCCAGACACAATTTATGAGATATAGCTTTTGAACTAAAAATTACATCAAGTTAAATCCTTTTCCATAATATATATATATATATATATAAAAGAATTAATATTATTAATAAGCCACAGTGTAATTGCAACTGAATCACTGAATGCCTCCCAATCAACAGATGAGAGAAGGGAGGACCTATGCAAGCACTGTGACATTGTCACCACACCTCATTGGAAACTCACCTCTGTACAAGTGTACAGAAATATTATGGAAAGGTGGATAAGCTCAGATGTAAAGCAAGGCACAGGGCTTCCCTTGGCTTGGCAGCAGATTATTTGACAGGGAGCTAAACCATGCAGGAGCAACCATTCTCAGGAGCTACACAACCTCACCTCCAGACCTCTACCCTTGAGCCCTCAGCAAAGTACCAGAGAGAAAAACACCAGAATGCCATGCAAAAAAAGAAAAAAGAGTATTTTTCCTATACCTCTCCTTCTCTCTTTCCCCGTATTTTCTTCCTGAAACTGTGCTGCTATAATTGTTATTCCATACATGCCACACATTGTAGTTTAGATCCTACTATAAGAATAAAACAGAAGCATGGGAATATAAATCAGTATCCCCACACTGCAAGGACAAATGACCTTCTAAGAAACTAAAGCCTGTGGGTCCAAACAGATGCCTCAAAAAGTGCCAGCTGACATTGTCTAAAATACTGATCATACCTCCCTATATAAAACAGCACTTAAAGACTAGAATCTCAGAGAAGAAAAAGTACCTGAAGCAGATGTGCATTTCACAAATGAACTGCCAGACCTGATCCTATTTTGCAAGAAGACACAACTCTGGGCCACTTTAGAGCTTTCCACAATATGTAAGACACAAGCAAGGCAGAATGCTTTCCTTCTCAACTAAGACACAGAAAGATGGGAATTTTCCACATAGAATTTCCATCTTTCAAACACTAGTATGATGCTTTATTACGTTTCTAGTAAATTTATTGTCTTCTTCACAGTAACAGAAATTGAAATAGGGCCACTTCTCTTCAACATCTTCATAAATGTTTTGGACGTAGGACTCAAAGGAATATTAAGTAAGTTTGTCAACACTAAATTGGGAGCTGCCAACTCCCTCAAGTACAGAGAGGGAGACCCTGCAGAGAGACCTTGACAAATCAGAGGTCTGGGCAATCAACAACCACATGAAGTTTTACAAGGGCAAATGCCAGATTTTGCAGCTGGGATGGGGCAACCCCAGGTGTATGGACAGACCTCAGAACAAGAGGCTGGAGAGCAGTGCCATGGAAAGGGACCTGGGGACCCTGGTTGATGGCAAGTTGTACATTAGTCAGTCAGCCAGGAGGGCCAACCCTGTCCTGGGCTGCATCAGGCACAGCATCACCAGCCAGGCAAGGGAGGGGATTGTCCTGCTCTGCTCTGAGGCAGTCTCACCTTGAGTGCTGAGGGCAGCTCTGGGTGCCACAATATAAAATGACATTCAAGTATTAGAGAGCATCCAAAAGAGAGCCACAAGAATGGTGAAGGGTCTGGAGGGGAAGTCAGATGATAAGTGGCTGAGGTCACTTGGCCTGTTCACCCTACAGGAGACTGAAGGGAGAACTCACTCAGGTCTTCAACACCCTCATAAGGTGAAGCAGAGGGGCAGGGATCAATCTCTCCACTTTCATGACCAGCAACTGGTCTTGAGGAAATGGCATGAAGCTGAGTCAAGGAAGGTTTAGGTTCGATTATCAGGAAAAGGTCTTTCACCAGGGTGAAAGGGTGACTGAGCACTGGAAAAGGCTCCTCAAAAAGCAGTCACAGAACAAAGCCCTTCTAGTTCAAGAAGCATTTGTACAATGCTCTCAGGAACATGAGAGGATTCTTGGGGTCCAGGAGTCTATGATCCTCATGGTCCCTTCAAACAGGGGATTCACAGGATATTCTGTGATTCTGCTCTATGAAAATCTGACAGAAGTACAGTTACCATGACAACAAAATAAAAATACCTGATTGTTTTGGAGCATAATTATTCTCAACTGTTTTCTCTGCTACCGAAGTCTGTTGTAAAGAGACGGACTGGTCCTTGACCTTCAGCCAAAACTAGAGTACAAATCCCTCACAAAAAAAGGGGCTAGCAAATACAGCTCCAGTCTCCATTTTTGTCCCTTTACTCTTCACATCGTAAGAGCATTCTCTCCTGTGAGCCTGTCTTTTGAGCAAGTTTAGCAAGACCAAATTAACAACATTCACATTGTCACAAATGGATGAAGTTTAGATAAGCCCTTGCCTTTGCCCAGGCCACGTCAGCAGGCAGTAGCTTTATTGAGGTGACCAGCACCCCAAAAACCCACTCTTGTTCATAACTTCTTTTAATAACGGCTGATTCAGTCTATGATAGAATGAATTATTTATTAATAGATATAAAACTGACAGACAGAAGACTTAAAGCAAACCAATATTACACAGGGATAAAACAAAGACTACTAGTAGATTAACATACAGTACATGGTAAGGTACCCTCTTCAGTTACAGGTAGCGAAGAAATAGGATAAGCTTAGGTTCAATCTATCTTACCATCCAAATGTTGGCGCAGCACACATCAAAATCCTTTCCCTCAATTTTTGGAAAAGTAACCACGAGCCTGCGTCCAGAACTCCAGGAGAAGTCTCTTACACATTCAGGGAGGTGTAGAGGCTTCTTCTGCCTCTGTGATAACTCAGGTATGTTTTACGGTCATAAAACGGTGTCTCTCAAGTCAGAAGTATTTCTCTCTTCTCACATCAGCTCTCTAGACTAAGATGTGGATTCTTAGCTGAGGCTTGAGCTCTTTTGGCACCAGAGATTATCACTGCTGGGCCTTTCAACCCTGGGTTATCTCTTTATGCACCAGCTACTTGTGGTAAAGAAGGGGGGTGTAGACGTCCTGCCACACACATCTACTCTGTAACGTGTCAGACTCACAGAAATGTCAAGGTTGGAAATAACCTCCAAGACCATAGTGTATAACCATCTTCATAGGTATTGCTGGGTTTCCAACACACAGAACATCCCCACTGGCTAGTACTTACTTTTTCTATCCTTTGCATGCAGAATTGCAGGTTCTTTTTCACTTTTACCACAAGTAGAGAAAAGGTGGTCTCTTTCTTCTGGAATCTCCAGATGTTTTTTCACTAATTATCTTCTGTTTCTCAGAACAATGTGCTGTCTTGAAGCTTCCCACTTAAAAGGAGTTTTTCTCAACTTTACTATCACCAAAGAGTAATGGTCCTAACCCAGTTACTAAAGCAGTGACTTCTCCTTGAATCACCACTTCCTCTTCAACTCCTACCTAAAAGACTGGATTTTAGACTCAGATTCAAGTTTTGCTCCCACCTGGCAGTGACTACCAAAGTGTCATGTGTAGTAAGCACATCACAGAACAATAAAAACCCACATTTCCTTTCCAAATCCCTGATGACGTATAGGTATAGGGCACATACCTAATGGCCAAAACTGACAAATAGCTCTGCCCAACACCATGAGCCTAGGTTTTGATTTTCCCCCAGTTCTTTCCAGCTCACCTGTGAACTGGCTGGAGTGTATACAGTATCCCAAAATTAAAATTATTAACTGGAAATTACAATAAAACAAGATAAAATTTTGCCTAGTTTATCAGACATTTCCTGTCTGTTAAGAAGCAAAAGGAATTGTTTCAATTGCTGTTTTTTCCCCTAGTAACTGGAGCAGAAAATAAATCAAGATAGTACTTTGTATTTAAATCCACAGCAAACACAAACATAATCAAATACCCTATCAAAACAGGTTGATATCTCTCTATCTTCTCTATCTCTTGCTCCTGAGAGAAATCCCACAAAAATTTAGTGTGGCCCACAAAAAAGAGTTCTAACATACAAGAAAACAGCAAACAGAAAGGAAAAATTAAGACAAACTGCAGCCTCAGTCAGGATGAATTTACCTCAGGGAGTTTACTGATATTAACGACAGATGTTGCCTAGCTCAATCATTCCATGAAGTGGACACAGATTATACATCAGTCTGTACTTAAGGCAGGTATATTGTTTCTACCTTCAGCCCATGAAGATTATATAAATGTATATATACAAATGTATATATACAAACGTATCTATACAAATGTATATATATAAATCCTTGGATTGCTCATAGGCTTTTGTCATCCAACTACATTTGATTACTTGAGAGAAGACATCAGTATCTTCCCCTTCCTACATGCACAAATTAGGGTAAAGCCTTCCTTCAATTCTATTTTTCCCACATTGAGTATAACATTGTCTGACAGGTCTCAATTCTACTCATCATTTGAGCATCAATCCAGAAGATATACACCTGAAACCTAAGCACAATTAAACTGGTTAGCAAGCTGGCCTCTACCTTTCCAAGATTCACAGTTCTGCCCTCACTTAGAAGTTTTCTTACCTTCCCAAGGAACTTAAATCTGCAAGTACATCTCCAAGACACTAAGTAAAGCAATCAAAGTTTTACTGGGTTACTTTCATACAGGGTTCAGCAGTGAAAACTCCACCAGTCATTCATCAAATCATATGCACCAGTGTTGGTAAGAAGGACATGCATACAACAGAAATTAGGGAAGCCAAAGCACTACACACATCACACACCCTTTCCTGCATTTGGCTGCCAACGATTCATCTCACTCTCCTTAAGGGCCTTCCAAGAACTTGTTGATAGCCAGTCTCCCAGTCACAAACCTTCACTGCCGCCCCACTGTGTCTGCTAATGATACTTCATTCTTGTGACATGCACTCAGCTTCTGTTCAGGGATGCAGTACCTCTGGGGACTAGCAGGTTTTCTTCTCTTCTATGCAAGTTACACAGAAGAGCCATTATGCTGCCACTACAGAACCGCATGCTTATTCCTAACTCAACTGTAAACCAACCTCCCTCAGAAGCACTAAATGATTTTCCACTTTAAGTCACATCTTAGGGTAAAATTCTGAAAGCTCAGAACATTCAGAAGACCTTAAAGAGTATTTACTGGTTGAATGAACTCAAATGGCTTTACCAAACTTCCAATGTTTATCTGAACAGAAAATACAATTCACTGCCTTTACCTGTACACCGTTTACACACACTCCCACATTTCTTTAACACTTCTGATGCTCTCAAATAACAAGCTTTTACCAAGGCATCTGACGCTTTTCAGTCTCTTTCATCATAAAAACTGGTTAGTTGTGACTTAGTTTTTTCAGAAAGAACAGCAGTTCTCTATTTACACTGGCAGACACACCTGTTATCTTAATTTAATGAAAATTTATTGTCTTGGAGATCTGAGGACTGTGTTGCATGAACAGCTGCATGCAGCAACACAGAGAAAGCACTACTGACTGAAGATTTCTCACTAAAATCTGGAATCTAAAATATGTGGCCGGTGGCGTGGGCTGGACAGCTGACCACAGGGACGGCCGGCGGCTCGGCGGCTTGTTCTGAGAGTTTCCTTTTCGTTAAGTTAACTTCAGCTAGGGACTTCTTTTCCCCTCGCCGGGAGCCGGGCTTCCCTGGGATGGTGGCCGCTGTCCTAAAAACCGGAGAGCTGCTGAGAGAGAGAGTGTTCCTTTGCCCGGAGCCCAAATCAGACACAAGACACGAGGGTCCGCTCTGCTTGGGCTCAGGGGCAAAAGACCCCGAACAGCCCAATATTCAGACTTTTATTCTGAGGGTTACAACTTATCTCATAACGGTACAGGGGAGGACACGGGGAAGGGTCGAAGGTCAGGATGCAGTCAGGAAGAAGGAAGGGAGGAAAGAGTGAGACACAAGATACTATTGTTAACTCAGGGGCAGGCAGGGAGGGTTCGACTCCCTTTCCAAGGCCAAACTTAACTCTACCTTCAGAGGGGCCTCACTTTCTAGGCCCCCAGAAATTCTTCAGGGGGTATGTCATTCTCTGAGCTTGAACCACCGCTACATCTCTATATATATGCATACTATATCATGATGCTTATGTGCCAAGAAATGCTTTGAACACCTCACAACAGTATTTTAATTTCAAGTCCTCCGTTTTACCGAAATAATGACTTAAGTACCTGTGTGCTAGCAAACTATAGCAGCTGCCATTAAGACTATTGTTTTACCCATTCTTACTGGGAAAATGGAGCCTTGTAATGTCCACTCCCAACATTCTGCACTGCACTGACACAGCCCTTACTCAGCATGTTTGGAATTTCACTTTTTAAAAAAGTTTCAGCAACAGCCTACACTGGATTTAGAAATATTCACACACCATGTTCAAAAAGCTTCAAAGATTTCTTCCCAGAAGACAGGAAGTCTGGTAAGTGGTTAAACCTTTAGGTTTTGAATGCCTCAGCAAATCACTACCAACAGAAGATTTGTTAGCAGACCCAAATATGTTTTGTGCTTTAAACTCCAGAGAACATAATTTTAACTTCAGAAGTGTTTCCATCAGTAAGACACACCAGACAGAGACGATTCCCACATGCTTAATCTTTATTGTGCGAATGTTGTTCAGAGCATTTATCACCCTCTGTAGACACACATTAAAAAAAACAATATGCTAACAGTGGCTAGATTGATGGACAACATATTAAATCTATTTGGTGGTAACTTATACGCATGCAGTTAACTCCTGTGGTGTACAAATCTTAGCCAGGAGGCCAGCCCAGCTGGCGACCACCCAGAACATGGAGATGTACGTGATAGACAGACTGCCCACCCTCAGGCCCTTCATTCACAACCATCCGGTATCCATTGGTCAGGCCCAGGTTAGCAGCACACTTCTTGCCAACAATCATTAAATGCCCGAGAAGCTGGAGGAGAAAGAAAAAAAAAGAAAAAAACAACAAACAGAAAATACACAAAAAAGGGGAAAGGGCAGGAAGGGATGAGAGCAGAGAACCAATAAGCCAGTAAGTTAATTCTCAGAAATTCAGCCACTACTTTTCAAATTGCTGTGTGTCTGCAACTGACACTTTCCAGGAAAAACTACAAAGACTGACTATGTGTAGTAAGGGGGAAAATAGAACTATAGTTTTTTTTCCAAGCCAGGCTGTAACTGACTAAAAAAACATCACAGAAGCTAAATTTACTTAATGGTTAAAGCCCCCACTACTTCTTCACAAACACATATAATTCTAGTGGAAAAGAAACTTTATCTTACCATGTACAGTTTATAAAATCTCTGAGCTTGGTGTTTTTAATTACAAATGAAATATTCAGCACCTCTCAGCTACCTTTCCTTTTCTTCACCTCTGACCTGCTAAAAACCCCCAAGCCCATATTAGAATAAGTACTATTGCATGCAAACAATGTAAACACACATCAGGATTATAAAATAACAAATAACAATTCATTCTGCATGGAAAATATACACACATAGATTTATTTTGACTCCTCTGGCTGATTTTACTAGAAAACCCTAGCTCCATTAACTTTTTAAACTAGTGGACAAGGATTATAGTATCGGAAAACTACTTTGCCTCTTGAAATGTCAAGAGGAAAAGGGGGACAGACTAGTACATTATGAAGTAATTAGAAGCACAGTTTGTTGAACAAAAAACCTTTAGAGTACTTACAGATTCATCAGAATCTTCTGCTTCAGACAACCTGACAATTGGCTTCTTAGGAATCACTAAGAAATGTGTTGGAGCTTGAGGTGAAATATCATGGAACGCGAGGCACTGGAGGAAAAGCAAAGAGATAAAACATAAAGGTCAGAGTTTCAGTACATCAGTATGTCACACATACATACTTCAGCAGATAATCGGACACCAGCAGAAATGTTAATTTTTCTTGAGTGATATTTATTCCATATAACTTAATTTCTAAACAAAAAACACTACTTAACAAGACATGCTGGTATGAAAAAAATCACTGCTCTGTTAAAGTACTATTTAAAAGCTACAACCTTCTCAACAAACTAACGTGCAATCAGATTCAAGATTGATTATTGCAACGTGTACATAGGAACTAGTAGAGCTGTTGGCATGCATGCCTATAAAAAGTACATTTACACTTATTTATTTTTTGTATTACCAGCATGTTTAAAAAAATAAATGGCAAAGAGTTGCTAGGCATCTTCCAGTAATGCCTGAATATTTCCTAGGTCAAAGATAACAAGGTAATTCCGAAGATTCTGAAGTTATGTGATTGAGGCATATTAAACCTCTGTTCACAACAGCACTATGTATTTCAGAGCAATGCATTAACACTGGCTTTGCTTCACACATTCTCCAATTGAGAGAAAGGCATCACTTTTGAAACATGAACATCTGTCTGTAGTGACTAGCTGAATTTTGACTAAATATCAAAATTACAGCAAATCAGACACTGCATGCATCACCCAAATCTCAAATTAGGAACTGCCAATAGGCAAGAGAAAACGAAGCTTTGTCTCTTTGTACAAATCGCCAACCACAGAACTGACACTTGCTACTGCAACCTTGATAAACCTGCAGATGCACAGGAGGCATCTGCCATCATCAGTCCAAGGACATCGCTGACTTACCCATCATATTTAAGAGCAAAACACCTGGTGGTCGCCACTGGTTATGTCAGAGGCAGTGGATACTTAAAAACTCATACTTAGATTTCCTAAAATACTTATTTCCTAGATACTTTTCTTTGTGAATCAATAAAGTTAATTTTCTTTGCAACTACACTGCTTTTTTATTCTGAGAAAAAACGTGGCTTTTATCAAAAATAACGGCGGTGAAAAGCCTGAACTCACCTTGCATTAGTCTTAAATATACCGTATCTCTTATACAACAAATCTGTCTGATTTTAAGGTCTCTTTAAGAAGATAACGTCCAGTTTTGAATCTCTGATGAACTTCTCATTTCTTCCAAACAGGGAAGGGCAGTAAGTAAATAATTAATGAATCAAACAAATTGAACCCAATTAAATAAATCATACTTTGAGCTCACCATTTTGTAAACAGCATTTATATTATACATAGTACCACTGATGCAGAATGCAAATGGGCAAACTGCATCAAAGAATTTAAGGAGCAAAAGATTGCCACTGAGTAGTTTTCTGTGGTACAGAACACAGAAGTATCATTAAGGAAAAAGCACAATCACAGAAATTCCCAAATGCATGGGAAACCAAACTTAATTTCAGCAAGTTTAGATTCAACTGGAAAAACAGTGACAAGGCATAATTCCACAGAGACTCTGTACTTTTCAGCACTTCCTTTTCTCTGAAGGTCGTTATTGATTAAGGCCCTCCTTACCTTTCTCCTTTTAACACTTCCAGCTACCTCTAAAAAGACTCTTCCAGAAAATACTTCGCACAAATGTCTGTCAAAGTGGGTTATACGTTCAGCTTAGTGAATGAATGGCCTGATTCCAAATCAAGCAGTTCTCAGGTTTCTTTGCTGTAGCCATTGCAGCTGAAGAAAAAGCTCACATAGGTTTGACCCGGGTAAAGAAAGAACACACACTTGCACATAAACTAAGAGTAGTAACATACATATGCCTTTCCGAAAGCAGTGAACATTTCCAATATTCTTTAGAGCGGAGGGCAACTGCCACGATCTGCCACCTGGTAAGAAAACACTGCTTCAAGCTATGCATGATTTTTAAGCACACAAACCTGAAAACTGCATCCTTAGTGAGCCTGCATTCTGCACTGAGAATAATCCCTTATTTCGAAAGTAAAAGCCCTGTAAACTGGCTCCATGCACTTCAATCTGAAGGCCATGCGAAAAAATGTGAAGGGGATCTTATACTGAATACTAGTTAGTTTACATTTTGGAACTAATCGCTGTATTTCTTCTAAAGCTAAATATTTCATTTAGGCCATAACCTAAATGAAGGTTCGGAGGCTCCAAGACTGACAGGCAGAGCTACACAACCCCTGCAAGGCTAATGAGACGCACACAATGACCCGCAACAGCAGCCAGTCGTGGTGTTCTGCTCGGAACCCGCAAGGAGGCTGCCCGCGGGTGGTAAAGTTTCAGGGCTACGCTCCCACACCAGCAGTGAGAACTCTCGACCCTTGGCAAGGAGCCCGATGCGGCTCCAGGGACGGTGCAGGAAGGCTCGGAGGCGCCGTGCCCGCCCCGCCGCGCCCC